>WWET01000317.1:379159-391105 GCA_011038615.1 Limnodynastes dumerilii
AACGTCATTATAGGGATGCAAGGATCACAGAAATTTACGAAGGCACCAGTGAAATACAGAGACTGGTAATAGCAAACCAGCTACTTAAAGACTACCAATAACGAGTTAGAGACAAATACGCCAAGATTTACCAGAGCCTTCATTTTGTATGTACACCACCATCATGTCCCTCCCCACAAATCAGGTGCTCTAACAAATTTTTATAAATAAACATTGTGTATGTGTGCATAGTATTGTCAGGTGCCTTACATTATGTACTATGCATAAACATTACTTTTAAGATTGATTTGTGGAGGTAAATCTCAGAAGCTATTTTGACAATACAATTTGAGAAAAGCTTCCTGAGCCAAGTGCCAAATACCTGTATCCGGTTTAATCTAGTTTGCAAGTGATTACACTGACTATATACTTGGGTGGGTATTTGCTGGACATGGAACTTTGTCGCTTATTTAGTTTTTGAAGTTACTCAGTGCATGACAGTCCTGGATCTCAAGGCTCTGCTAGAGCTGCAATATTGAAAAGATATCCAAAATTAAGTTGACATACTTTATCAAGAGTCATTTATCCATGGTGTAAAGTAATAGGTCAAATCCCACTTATTCTGTCTCCTTTCACCTTTCCAATTTGTCGTCAATAGGTTAAGTTGCCATACATTACATTGCCGGAAGTGACCTAATAACCAGCACAATTTGCCACAAGGAAAAGGTCCCAATATCTGCACCACTTACATTTCTTGCTGTGATTGAAAATTAAAGCTGCATGTGCCTCTTGGCGATCTCACCAGAAGCCCTGCAGCTGATTGGCTGGCTGTTAGGGAGATCCATTTCCAGTGTGGCACCTTTACTCTCTGTCTAAAGGTTCCCCACCTATCCAACTGTATAGTTGACAAGTACATACACAGTCAGAAATGTAGAGCTTTCATTACTGCTGTACATTCTGATCGAGAGTCAGAAATCACTAATTAGTGCAAAGGTTATCCAGATTTAGACACACACATGCTTTATAATCATTAGTGTAGATAATGGTGGCAAACTTATGTAGAATCTCAGGAATTAATTACTATTCTCTCCAACAGTTCTACCATGGCTCTGTTATCATTCTAAAAAAATACGTTGGCAAGGACTTTACACTAATGAATAGTTGCCAACTGTACTGCATCAGATTGGGAAGCACCATATTAAAAGATGAGCTAGTTATACCACACAACACAAACAAGGGTGTTTTTTTTTTTTTATTACATGTGCCCAGAGGCAGGATTTAATAGCATAAAAAAATGAAAACTGTACATGACAATAATAAATCTCCAAATTTATCATACAGCTAGTGACTGGGGTTTTGATTTTTTTTTTCTGACTTCCCTTAAATAATTTAGTATTCTAAATAAGTGCCTTTAATAACATTTCTGCTGCTATATATTTCCCCTAATAAAAAGCCAGAGCCTGTACTCTTACTAGAGTTAGAGAGATTGGGTCAAAATGAGATTGTAACACTGCTATTTCCAACACACAGCAACATAAGTGGCTATGAGCTCTCTAAAGGTAATATCTTAAATAAAATTAATACTTAATTACTATTGCTTAGAGAGGAAAGCTAGTGACCGCTGGTGTGGAATTATTCACACAAATGGCAGAACTGACTGCATGGACACCAGTTGGTTCTTTTCAGCATTATAGTTTATTTTTAGTTGTAGATTCCCTTCAGTATCCTCACTCAGACATTAAAGTGAGGTTGTGTTTCAAAACAGAGGTCTTCAAGTTTACCTTAATAAACTTCTATCCAAGTTCATAAAGTTTGTTTTACTGAAACTCAGTTTTTCTAATACGCACAGAAAACAATCCATTTGGTGCATGCACCTTTGATAAATGAGACCCCAACTGATGCATACTGGAAATTGTTCAGTACCATAAAACAGACCATCTCTGGCGTAGAGGTCTTCAAGTCTGAAGATCATCAAAACACATCATGAACTAGATACAAGACAAAGTGCCTCTTCTAAACCAGAAAATCCAGAGATCAGCTGAGTACTGGGTGTTTTCGAATTTAGGAATTGTAGCTGGGTCCATTCCATATTTTTATTACCTTATATAAATATAGATAGCATCTATATTCTTACTTTTGGAGACACTATGGCAGGCCTGGCCAACCTGTCCAGGTGTTCTGAAACTACAAGTCCCAGAATGCGATGTCATGTATCAGTTATACCCATACACAAAAGCATGTTGGGATTTTTGTTTCAAAATATCTGGGGAGTCACAGGTTGGCCAGGCCTGCACAAAGTGATTGATTAGTTGGAAATAAGCAAGCTTTGTATAAAAAAAAAACAATTATCCTCTTTTATAAATTGCATCTAAATAGGTCTTGAAAGCACTACAATTAAAAAACAAAAAAAAAATCTTGAAAGCACTGCAATTTAAAAAAAAAAAAGAAAAAAAGGAAGGTTTCCTTTTCCTTGCATTGCTAATTAGGAATTCTACTTAACAGAGGTTATTATATTATGTAACTTAGTAGTATTCATAAAATGACTATAAACACTTTTGACCCAATTCAGAAACTTGTTCTTTGACTTACCATAAATACACGTTTCAGGTTTCCAGGCCAGCATATTATTAGCAGCAGTTAACCTTTCACACACCAGAGCCACAGTTACCTGCTACAAAGGGCAATGGGCTACAGGCTGCTAGAGGGAAGAGGAAAAAATACAGCACCATATTTGGAGGTTTTTGTTTAGTTTTCTCCCCCCATGGGAAGGGATGGACACATGAAAGGTTCAGAAATACAGCAGATAAATGAAAATACTAATACAAAAAAAAATTAGAAAAGAAAATATGTATTTACAGGAAGGTAACATTATTAAGATGGAGGGAGCAATGAGCGCAGCGTTTGACATGCAAGAGTCCCAGGGTACCGCTAAAAAGGCTGCGCATAAATGAAAACACAAAAAAAGTTTCGGAACATTTCATCTGCCCTAAGGTAATTACATTGATCAGAACCAAATACAGTCACTAAAACAGCCCATGAGTACATCAGAACGAGCACACAATACACTGGATTGGAACAGAGGCTTCACTGTGCGGAGATGGATTAGTCAAAGCCAAAGATGAAAGTGCAGGACATGCGACAGAACACAGCAGGCATGACCTGCTCCGGCCTTATTCTGTGAATATTTAAACTATCCATAGAAAATATATCATCTCACACTTGCCCTCTGCAACATGAAACGGATGAAATGGAATTAAATACGACAGACTATGTATATACTGCGAGTAACTCACACACTGGCTGAGATCTAAAAAGTCACTTCACACCACAGAAGATATTTAACATAAAAAAAAAAATCCAATAACAAGATGGAGAGCTGGTAAGAGGGCTGCACTTCTTCCCATGGGGTCTGGTCCCACAGGTTTCTAAGAGCTGCAATAGTCCTTCGCTCAGAGGCTTTTACAGTCACATGGTATAGAGAGCTACAAGCAGGCCAGACCTTGAAGGATTCCATATTTAATACTCCATATGATCCCATAGACTCCTTGTTAGTTGGATTTCGTACAATATCCATTGCTCCAACTGTAAGAGTTCTCCATTAAGGGCCTTTTCGGGGATGATGATCCATGTGGAGGGCTCTTTAGAAATGTTCTTTTATTTTACACAAAAATCAGTTCATATGAGGTCCTTCAGTTGTAGCGGTGTCCATTACACACCGAGTTTATCCAAATAGAGAAAGACAAATAAAAGCCATTCTATCGTGTTTGGCCCGTGTTCCTCTGCTCCCATCATACTTCGAGAAAGCGGGAGCTGGTGGCCTTGGCATGGAATGGTTCTGACCACATTCGACGAAGGTCACCCTATCAAGAGAGAGCAGTTAGAACAATGTAGTGTCTAGTGTAGAGGGAAAGAAAGGTGAATGCAGTTTGTTTTTGAAACATGGTGATCAGTAAGAATAAATTACTTCATAGGATTGTGCAGTGTTTTCACATTTTAGTGTGTGACCATTGCAAAAATTTGAGGGGAAAAAAATTAAATTGTACAGCTACAATACACAAATGATTCCCTAAGTAAACTAATCAAATCTTCAAATTGAGACAGTGGTTTAGCCATGCGGACTATAAAACAAAAATGACCAAAGAGGATATGGGGTGGGAAAGGGTTGTTTGGACAATGTTTCCATTTTCACACATTAAAGTAAACCTTTATTAATTTACAGTGTTAGACAGGACTGAGTACAGCATTAAAGTAAAATAACATACCTTTAAGTAGGCCATAGTGAGAAGTGGTAATAAAGTAAAAGGAACCAAATAGAGCAAAGCAGGTTGGGCAGCTCTGTGAATACGCGAGGCTACAGTCGCTGTTAAGAGTCCTGAAAAAGAACATAGGAAAAGAACTGTTAGCACAAAATTTGTAGCGGACCCTCCTTAATGATAGTCTGCTAATAATTTAAAAAGAGGGACACAATGGGGGGAGAAATAGCTTCAAATAAAAATACTGTTACTAATAATCAAAACAACAAAGTACAGAGGGTGGACAAATTTAAATAATGTACTGTGCAATTGTGGAAAAGTGTTCAGTACTTGGCGTAGGACATCTCTCCATAATAGTAGTACAAATGGCAGCGTTTCTCATCTTTCATAAGCAGCACATATATTTTATGTTTAGCACATGGCCTTAGCATGCTTACCCACAAAGTATCCAATAAGCGTGCAATGAAAGTAGGAAACCTTCTGCATCCGTCCAGAAATATTTGCGGTTCCTTGTGCGCCACATGAATCAGCGGTCGCCTGTTTTTTGTAATTATCATAACGCAGCACAAAGCACAGCAGCAATCCTGGCATCACTATGTCCCCTATCCCCAGCATGGAGAAATGACTGCCTGTGGAACTGCATACAAGAATATAAAACGGCATTAAACAACTATTAACAAAATCTAAAAATAACCTTACAGATTACCTATAGCTAGCTCGCTCACATTGACAATGTGTATTTATGCACATTTTCCCTATGTTCCACACATGATCTAATCAATCATTTGCCAGAAAACATACCACTGAAGACGACAACACACTCCTGTCAAAACTGATGTCACCAATACTAAAATCATAATACATACATACCTCTCCACTATGCCAAGTCCAACAGGACTGTCCAGTCCGTCTTCAGCTTGTCCCGATGAGTGGACAAGACTGGAGACAGGTTATTTGATTTTTTTTCTTCTTATTTGCAGCAGTGTTATTCAGAAAAACAGTACTGTTATACAGGGCGCCTACATGATCCCTGCGGGACCAAATGTATTTATTTATGAGAATGACAATAACATATGCTAAGATGTGTCATTCAAGTAAACCAATTAGGTCCTAAATGGGAGCCCTGTATAACCAGTACTGTTTATGTGAGTGACACGGCCACATCCAAGCAGAGCGCGCACCACAGAGGAGGAAAAAGGGGGAAGACCGCAAAGGTAAGAGAAGAGTACAATAAATAATTGCAGGGAAGGCAGGGGAATAGGGATAGAATAGAAATGGAGCTTAGAGATGGGGGGCACAAGTGGACGGCTGGGCGCACACATACTTCCCAACTTTCCCTATTTTCAGGGGACTGTCTGGGGCAGAGTTTATTTGAGAAAGGGTGGAGCTTATTTGTCCTTTCGGGACTCTGGATGTTGGGAGGTACGATAAATAGCCACTACTCCTATGGCACAATACCTAGACAAACCCTGGTGAAGTAAAGTTATACAGCTCAATTAAAATGGGGCTAAGATATACAACAAAAATGTAAGGCTTAGAAAAGCTTAACTCTTCAATATGCATGTGTTACAACACAATGTTTGATCATCTATTTACTATAAGGATTACAAAGAATAAGATAAAAAAAAAAATCAAGTGCAAGATCCAGACTTACAACAGCACTGTGTTCAGAGCTCCAAACACAATGGCAGCAGTGGTCAGATAGCGGGTCCCCACTGTATCCACACATCAGTGCGAGCACATAAGGAACTACTGCCAATTGCTTACACAGAATTCCAAGACGACCCTACGTTACCCTACTGCGTAGCGCAGTCGCCCTTTCTATATAATTGAAAAACCTCTTCCCACTCTACTTCTGGAACACTGGACCGTGTGGATAGCATTAGGATTGTGAAGCCTGTAGTATGTGCAGATCAAAAAATATATCAATTTTATTATCAGACCACGTGGAATGTGTCCACTTTGCACTACTGCGGTGTTACGTAGTATAATATGCTGGAACTATCCAGACTCCCACAAAGGTGCCCAGATTAACATCTTACACCAAAATATAACAAACTGTAAGGGGGGAGATAAGACAGCACAGGTACAAGAGGGACTCGAGAACTGTGGAAGATACTTTTACCCACATTAGAATATCGTTAATGACAGTAAATGACTGTCTTTCTTGAATAGGAAAAAGTGATCAGGATTAGTCTATTTCCACACTTTAGAAAGCAAAATATGCAACTGCACTATGACCAAGAGATTTTTTAAAGTTTAAACCACCTTCTGACAGTCATCTATCAGTCACTGCTACCCAGAATACTTGAGACTGTAAGCTGCCATGAAGGGCTTTAACATACCTCCGATTACCAGTTTTGTTTACAAATGGCATGCAGTGTCCAAGATCATTTTAACAAAAACTTTTTTTCTTTAACGTCAGGGAACAAATACTTTAAATGGCCATTGTGTAAGCTTTACAATAGGAAGGGAAAGTCAGTTTTCTCACTTAATAGTTCTACAAATTTCCCTGAGGAAATTTTACCTGGGGAATACCAGTTTCCCTGGTAGGGAGAGTCTTGGTACATCTCTTCCAACATTGGGACCAAGGTGAAGCTTTCTGGACAAAACATCCAGCGGATTGTCAGCAGGTTGAGTTGCAACTTTGACCATAACGTTGCTATTAAATATGTAGGCAGAAAAGAACACCTGTAGGAAAATAAAACACTTTTTTCATCTGTGCAGGGATGACTGCATTTTTTATTTTAGATATTACATTTACTTATAAAGAGGGAAGAAAAATCACTCAATGCACACTTAATTCCTCATTCCCCACAAGATATTGTCCGTAATATCTAAACAAAACTGTAAAGTACCTTTAAAAACCATATGTGACGAGCAAGTGAAAATAAAATTGGAAAAAAAACTGCACTCTCTCGTTTTGGATTTCTCAATTGTGGGTACGAGTAGTTTCTGTATAATATTAAACTCAAAGTGCCTGTATGCTTCCAGTGTGAAATGTAATATAACAGAACCTCCAATATAATAGAACCTTAGTACTAATCAATTGGTTGTTAAATATAAATAAGCCCACCACAAAACTGGTTTCATTAAACCCACATACAAAAGATCGTCTGGTGTGTAAATGCATTGTAATAGTGAAAACCCCCTTATATTGCACAAGTTCTATAAGCCCCTCATATTAGAGCCAAATCTAAAAGCAAATATTGCCCTGTAATCAAGGCAAATACTCAGGTCCAACACAGATTATTATAACTCATAACATACATAGAACTTCAATATAACAAATCGAGCTGTACTGCAAATCGTGCACTAGCCAGAAAATTGAGGCAATTTTGACTTAATGTTAAAAATGCACTTTATTAAAAGTAAAGAAACTAGCGAGTGTTGAGTATAGGACCTTTACTAATAACCTAATATCATATAATCGATCTTGTAAACCTATATTATAATGTGGGTTAGCTAAAAAACAGACCTAATATTGGTAATGGTCCTATATAATAAAGGGACTTGAAAGGAATGATTAACCTAGTTCCTTAAAGAGTATTTGCTACACCTAGGGAGCTAGCCCTATGTTGGAGGCAGCAGCTGGAGGTTCTGCTGTCTGATAGCTAGTTTGTTTCGCACGGTGGCTTTTTAAGTCACTAAGTTGGTCTCTGCTTTGAAAGATATTAATAGGGCAAATGGTGGGATTTGGTAGCAAACACAATCAAGCAAATTTGGAGGTTTGTAAAGTTGGTCAATCCTAGGATTTCGATTGCATATGCCTCGAGGAGGCATTGAAATTGAACCACGGAGCACCGAGCTTTCGGTGCTCCGAAAAGTTAGTAAAAATTAGTTCCCCACTCCTTTCCCTAACCCTCCCCTCTCACTATCTTAAACCTAACCCTCCCTTCCTGGCAGCCTGATCCTAACCCTCCCTTCCTGGCAGCCTGACCTTAACCCTCCCTACCCGCACAGAGTTTACTCACCTGTCCCTCGGACCGGCGATAGCGGAGGAATGTCGTCTTTTACGAATGAGAATTGGTGAAGTATGCCGGACGGCAAACTCACCCATTCTGATTTAAAAAAAAAAAAAAACAAAAAAAAAAAATTGTATAAAACGGTAAGTATTCGAAAAAGGGACATCCGAAATGGAACTTTCAGACGTCCCTTTTTCACAATTCAGATTTTCTAGCCGGATAACGCAATTGCAATCCTACTAAGCTTAGGACTATTTTTGGATTTGCGACAAATACAATTTGCCATGGTGACCAGATATTAGGACCTGGCGTCTGGATTCACGTAGGTGAGCTTCTGCCGGTATTAATAGATGAGGTCACCCCTCAATCGCTTTCTAACTTGTCCACCTGCTAAAACTACTGAGACACAAGCACAATGCTGACTGTCCCTGTAGTTTCAGCAGGCAAGTGATCAGTGACTATGGGACAACCTTCCCTGTGAATAATCTTCAGAGGTTCTCCCCGCGCAGCAGCAGCAGACCCTGCTGGCACTTCCATGGAGAGACAGGAAGGAAAAGAAGACTTCAGCGTTAAGCAAACGGTTGTGTGTTTTTAAGGAGTGAGTTAGATATACATACACACACACACACACTATATACACATATACACACACAATTGCTAATTGACAGAGAGGGAAAAACAAACAAAAACACAACTTTTAACTGAATCTGATAATTAGAAAAACCTACGCAGATATCTAATGCATTTCTACATACCCAGAAGACATCATAGATGAGTAGCCCAGAAAGCAGGAGACAGGACACCTTGAGGCTGGGTAGGCGCACAAAGGCAATCATTGCAACACAGAGTCCCATGGCAAGGGCTGTATAAACACATAGCATATGGAATCAAACAGAGAAAATAAAAAATTCTAATACAAACCTATTGTCATAAGAGGAAAAGACTGCTATGTACACTGAATACATTTTAAACACACATTAAACATCTCTGCAGTACTATTACAAGGCACCAGGGAGGTGCCTGTCTTATGTGTACACAAAGTGTGTAATGCCCATAAGGATTTTATGTTCTAAAAGTTAACTCACCATCCATGAGCAGCCAATGGCCAGTGAGCACCCAGATAAGCACTAGCATTACAGAGAGAGAAAAGGATAGCAGCTCTGCAAGCGTAAAACGACCACAGCATCCAAAAGAGATCCTGAGAAAAAACATAACAAAAAAAAATCCAAAAATATGATATCACAATTGTAGTAGTAAAGTAAATTTAAGTTGACAGGCTATTTTGAAGATGAATAGACTTAAGCTGGCCATACACAAGAGTGATTATCATCCAGATCACCCAATTATCGGAATGAATTATCTAGTGTATGGTACAGATCAATTTTTGAAACGCTAAATAAACGCACAAGAAACGCTCTGGTAGATTTTTGATTTAGCTCTGGTAGATGTTTGATTTAAATCGGGAGAAAACTCCCAATATTTTAAGGGAGCCAATCAGCAAGCTGAATGGCTCCCTGTTCTTCAAAACTGCTTCTGTTGTATATCTATGTACAAAGCTGCTCTGACAGCTTTGCAGGTATACTTTACAGCTGTCAGAGCAGCATAGCACATAAATATACAGCAGTGGCTATTGCAGGAGTAGTACAGACAGGGATCAACCGAAACCTGCTGTGTGAAGCGTGGCTTCAGCTGATTCTTATCTGTATTACTACCTGCAATAGCTGCTGCTGTATATCTATGTAATAAGCTGGTATGACAGCTTTAAAGTATACCTTCAAAGCTGTCAGAGTAGCTTTGTACATAGGTATAAAGCAGCAGCAGCAACAGAGCGCTGCCCCCTCTCCTCTTCTACTAGGATTATCGGTCCCAGCAGAGGAGGTGTATGGTGCCGGTAACGGGACATTTTGCTAGCGAGAAATAGTCCCGTTTATCGGCCCACCCCCTGCTTGGACCGATAATCGTCCCAGTGTATGGCCAGCTTTAGGAAGGAAAATATACTCACTTATTCTGAGAGCAAGGTCTGGTTAAATACTGGCACATGGGAAGCAAGAGAAATGCAAATGCTATTGTTGCAAGAACTGAAAGAAAAAAAAAAAATGAAGATTAATTTCCCATCAAAACAGTCTCTGGGGTTATTGCAGAGTGACAGGACAGTACTCACCTGCAGTGCAAATAGTGAACACCACCTGAACAGAGTCAAAGAAGAAAAACATGACCAGCAGAGACACCGAGGCTCCAATGGGAAGGAACAAAGCCTGAGTGGAATCAATAGTCTGGATACCTGAAGAGAAAACAGTTATACCAACTCTTCTGTTCATGATTTTAAAGAGATGTCCTTTATTTAGAGGTAATAAAAAGTCACTAGGTCTCATTAACATCTGTTAACATGTTTGGATTGCATCAAGCAACCAATCAGTATCTTTTTAGGTGCAAGCTAAGACTGAAGCATTTCTGTGTGACTACACCTATTAATGATAAGAGAAAACCCTTCTATGCACAAGTCCCTCTTGCTACTAGACTCCTTACAACCAATATATTCAAATTAAGCAAAGGTCCAGGGACCGTATCTCTAGCTAACCATAGCCATAATAGACTGGCCTGTTAACTTGGAATTCCATTCAGAGCTACCACTGTTTTGTAAACACATCAGGTCTGATCCAGACTTAAGGTCATTTTAGGTACGCATGTGTGCCTAAGTTACATAGCACTAAAGATAACGTACTCCTCTGGCATATATGTAACGTAGCTGACTTACGTGTTCAACTTGCCTTAACTTTTTCTTGCATATCTCTGGTTGTACGTAATGCCTTGTCGTACATAAGTGTCTACCCAGCCCATACTGCACCATTTTAATGCCTCCCCACCCAAGCACAATGCGTATTTTTGGCTTGCATAGGGATGGTATGTCCTATCATACAGAGTTACGATGAGTAACATCTGCCACACGCATCTGCAGTGTCGTTCCCACAGCTAGATTTACACATGCAGAATGCATAAATTGCCTGTTGTTATTAAGTCTTGACCAGGCCCATCCATCATATCCAACAGTTTTCCAGGAAGCATTTAGGAAGATTCCTGAAAACCTGCAGATACATAAACACTCTGCAGTAGATATAGCTTAAAAGTGGTAGAAATCATTATTCAGGTGCATTAGTTATTTGGTTTTGAGGAACTGTTCAACCCTATAGAACTAAAGTATTTTACAACGTTGACAAACCATAGTCGACAACTCACATCATTACCAAAGGCTAAATTGAAACTGTGTTTGTTTATCAAGTTTAGAGTATATAAACAACCATCTTCTGAGTTGAGAAACTTACCAAACACTCAAATAAGCCAAGTTTTTTTAGACTCTGTCTTAGAGATTTATCTATTATAACCTTTTCAGTTTGATGGTAGGGGGATCTTTTTCTATTACTAGCATAACCAAACTGTACAACATGAGACTAAGATCATTTACTTTCCCTTCTAAAGTAAACTAGATGCTAAGAAAATAACCCTAGTAAAGAGGAAGGTTATAATGCATGTGCTGACACTGATGTTTACTTCAACTTCAATCAGAGCTGGAATAATCCTGTGCAGAAGTGTCTCAAAGTAATGCACAACATGGCAACTAGAGCATAACCGCTTTCTTTATGCTAGTCTTGTTTAGGTTCCCAGCTTTATACTTTAAGCCGTCAAACCATGACAATACCCTTCCTCAGTCCATTGCAACATATACAAGCACAGCATTTTAAAATTATGAACTG
>WWET01000317.1:391141-403223 GCA_011038615.1 Limnodynastes dumerilii
TACACATACACATACACATACACATACACATACACATACACATACACATACACATACACATACACATACACATATACATACACATATACATATACATATACATATACATATACACATATACACATATATATATATATACATATACACATATACACATACACACACATATACATACACATACATATGTGGTTTAGGTGTTTTTTTTTTTACATATTAAAATATTAAAGTAATTAAAGTAACATTAAGATCAAACTTGTAAATTAGTCACCTGAAAAATCCCCTTTGATCATTAAACATGTTCATTCCTAAATAGATCATGTTTCAGAATTGTCTCACTGCACCTTTTGCCAGGAATACTTATATAGAAGTACTTTGAAAAACCCTGGCCATAGACACTAGTGCAAAGTATCGGGTTAAGTGCTGTAGTGTATGGCCAATGCTTTTTCTGGGTTTAATAATTTTATCTTATGTCACAGGAGTTCTCAACCCTGTCCTTAAGTACCACTAACGGTCCATGTTTTTCAAATCTCCTTGCTGGAGGTGTGCTCATAACTGACAGTTACATTTTAAAAGCTCCACAGGTGGAACTCTACTTGAGGATGGTGTTGAGAATCCCTCTCATAGCATACACACAATATATTGGACCCATGCTGCCATTTTCCTGCACATCCACTTCCTGGGCAGAATTACCGGTCTGTCCAATACTATTAACAAGTAAAGCAGCAATACACTAATGAAAGTTGTGCAAGATGCATAGCTTTCATTATTACACTACTGCTATACTAACTGGTAATCAGCAACAGCCAGTAAGTCATGGAACTCCTTTTGCAGCCAACAAGTTAGTTGCAAGGGTCTTCTGCAGGGATTGACAGGAGGTCCAGCCAATCAGTGCACAGACTGACAGGAGGCCTGTGAAGCCATTCAGCTGGAAAGGACTTCTGTCAATCTCTGCAGCACCTTTTCCTCTGCAAGGATTGTCTGTCTCAGCAGGGAAGAGAATTTGCCCACATATTAGGACCTTTCCCTAGTGGAAGACGACCCATTTATTAGACTACCTACTACTGGGACCAATAATCTACATAGCGTATGGTCAGTATTAATTAAATTACATTACAATCTTACTATTATTAGTGCTGTTCCCACTGAAGCCTCCTGGAGAGCTACCACCGTCCTTCTCTTTGTCTTGATTTTCAAAGTCCATATTAAGAGACCTACAAAGAAAAAGGCTTAGGAAGTTTATATTTTAGTTTATTTAAACTTTTTAGTACTGAGTTTGAAACCTACATAGGATACATTACTGCAAAAATAAGAAACATTGCCAAGAGAAAATTATTACCATTAAATTTTACCTTGTGTGGGGAGGAAAGTATAGAAATGTTTTGTAGAGAGAGACAGAGGATGAAGCACCAAGTAACTTATGTGCCACAATTGGTCTTTGCTGTGCAGATAATAGGTGATTTTTTTTCCCATACAGACCACAATCCATGGGTTTTGAGGACAGGAAGTCAAGGGGGTCCAGGTTTTTTCAACCAGCTACTAAATATTTTTTTAGTGAGATGTCGGTAGCTAGTTTTCCAGGTGGAGTATCCACATTCCCCAGAGAGCAACATCAAAATTCAGGAATTTTTTTGGTTCAATTGGGAGGAAAGCAAATAACAACCCAGCCCCAGAACAAAATTAATTTTAGAAAAAGTCCACCAGATGTGAAGAAACACGCCAACACCACAGCATTGGTAGCAGGCAAAGGTAGTATGATTTTAGATGTATTTTCGGTGGTACTTTTCTATTGAAAATTTAGCATATAAGCAATTTCTTTAAATATAGTGAAGCAGACGACAGCCATTATATAACTGTTTCCCAATATTGTACCAGGGGTGGGGAGCTACAAGTACAATAAAAATTTAGGAGCCAGGAAGTGCTGGAGCTCGGGGTATTAGAGGAAATTCAAGGAAAGACCAAGAATTGTAATTTTATAATGTCCCAACAGAGAAGTGTGTGCACCTTAAACAATATTTAAAAGGTGGATTCAGGGGTTTGTTTTGGTAGCGATTACATTTAAAGTTTATATATATGTAGAAAGATGCATCTTATGCAGTAGATACGTAATATTTGAATACCTTTAATGGTAATTTTGTACTTTAATTAAGAGCCTGTTATATTTTAACTTAACCCTCTGTGTCAATCAGAAACATACTTAACACTTACCTGAAGCTGCCATAGACAATGAGAAGAATTGAAATTAGGAACGTGGAAACTTGACTGGAATCCACCAAGGAATACGCCCTGCAGAACGAAGAAAAGGTGTATGTAAGAACATATTATTGAACACCACTTAATTGAATATCAGCAAATGCTTGTATTTTTTTTTTAATCTATCAATGACTTTCCTGAAAAACACAGTAATTCTATGCCATTGTATGTATGTGCAGTGTTTTCCCATACACTTTCAAATTAGACAAAAAATTGGACAAAACAAGTGAAGGAGGGGAAATTTAAGGCCTAGTGTAAACTGCTAAAACGTTAAATATAGTTTTCTAGTAAATTTAAATTATGGTCATAAATATTCACAATATATTTACACTATTGAAAAAAGCTTCCTAAAATGAAGCCTAATAAAAGTTTGCTTTCCAGGAAAAGAAAACACAAGTGCTTTAAATACTAGAACCTGTAAAACATGTCAAACTAAACAGCATTACTGAGCTGCACCTTTATATTTCACAAAAACACACCGCCCAACATTACTTAGTAGTAGTAGTGTTGTAGTATACGGCTAATTGTTCATACCCTTTATAATATGGACTAGACATGATAGAGTTGTGGCACCACAATATTCTAACACACAGGCATAGATATATGAAAGAATCTTTATATAATTTAAACAAACTATAAAAGTAAATGTATCTATACAGTGAAGCATGACACATTACATACTTGCTTTACAACAAGGTAATTTTAGGAACACAATATTTTACTCCATTGATCTGGCAATATGTCCTGTAAAAATTTTGATACAAATAAAACTACAAATATGTCAAAGGAAAGGCTGGTGGACACCTTAAATATTTTACGCTTCAGTAAGACATCGATATATAGAGACATCCGCTATATAGAATAGTATAGTAAGCATTATGTTGGCAAAAATGTAATGTAAAAAAAGTGACGATGGCTGCAACTTACTCCCACACATTCAGGCTAAGTCTATCATTCACAGACAAAAGCACCACCCAATCCTGTCTCTAAATCTCCCAGAACAGGCCAAAAGGGATTTTAATAACTGGTTTGCAGTTTCTGTGCTATTTGTGTGTTATAAAGGCAGGGGTTTCCACCACTGAGTGGTTGTAGAAATGCCAGACTTAAACACAGAGTGCTCTGTCAGAGCTGGACAATAAGGACATTCTCTGTTACATACAACAGCCAGTGCTCACACTACAGTCACCTTCTACAGACACATCAAGATGAACTAGAGCTTATCACCCCAAAGCACACAGGGCACATCTCAGGCATTCACAGCTGCCCATTAGCACGTGTAGCAAAATAACAGTGTAGTAAAAGACATACAAAGGTTTGTATGTGAGAAGATATGGCAGCAGATGCCACATGAAGTTTTATTACCATTTTAGAGGTACATATAAAAGGTATAACAGCATTTTCTAGGTTACGTCTATTATCTGGATTTAATGCTGTAAACTACTTATACTGAACACAACAATACCACAAGATTTACCATGTATAGCTATTGGTGCTCAAGATCTTGCCTCATATTTTGATGACAAGATAAGACATTAATGGTTATCTTCATACTTGTCAACGAACACTGCACAGCCGCTTTCATTCACACTATAGCACCACATCCTCATTCCACAAATTTAGAGGAAGTATCAACTCTTCCGTAAACAAGCTCAGTAGGGCAGGTAGTAGAGTGAGAAGTCAGTCTGTGCAATTTTGTACATATCTATTCTTATACGCAATGTGAATAAAAATAAAATGTAAAAAGTCAATCTGTCATTCTGTGTTTATACAAACACTAACCACAATCTGCAATCACTCTATGGGTATCTTCAAGTCTTTATTCAAACAAGCATTAATCACAATAATAAAATTAATAATCAAAAGCTCCCTAAATCCATGAGCTCTTTCAAACACAAAGCTAATACAATTCCTTTACTCTCACAATCTTCTGGATCCTCTACAGGCTTAAGCTGGCCACGCACTAGAGCGTATACTGGCCTGATCCAACAATTATCGTGGATCGGGCCAAAAGTCGCTCTAGTTTATGATACAGACTGATTTCTAAAACCTTAATCATCATACAAGACAGGCTCTGGTATGATATGATTGAAGGGAATTCCCAATTGATTATCGTCCCAAGGGGAGTCTTGCTGACCGAGTAGCAGCATCGGACTGGCCCGCCGGGGAAATGCCTGCTGCGCTCCTGTGCCTACAAGCTAAACCCCTTTTCACAACGGGCAGAGCCTTCACATAGCTCTCCTGCACCCATGTTCAGAAAGGTTGTGCTATGCACAGCCGCAGCTCTGTTCAAAAGATGCCAGTGTGACCTAAGGTCACGTTAGCCTCATAATGCTAAACAAGCGCAGCGGGGGAAAGAACTGGAGGAGAGGCAGCAAAGGTAAGTTTTATAGTTATTAAAGTGGCACAGGAATTGTGATTTGAACATGGAAGAGCCACAAAGGTTAGGTGGACACAAGTAAAGAGGGGGCAGTAAGGCTGAATGGACACAAAGAGGGGCAATAGTATTAGCTGGACACAGAAGGAGGTGCAATAAGGCTGAACGGACACAGAAGGAAGCGGCTGGTTGGACAGATGAAAGGGGTAATAAGGCTAACTGGACACAAAAAAGGGGCAATAAGACTGTCTGGACACAGAAAGAGGGGGCAATAAGGCCGAATAGACACAGGAGGAGGAACAATAAGCCTGGATGGGCACAAAGGGGGCAAAAATACTGGCTGGAAACAGGAGGAAGGGGCAATAAGGCTGGTTATACAAAAAGACAGGGTATAAGGATAACTGAACACTAAGGGGCAATAAGGCTGGTTGAATACACAGGAGGGAACAATAAGGCTGATTGGACAAAAATAAAGAGGGAGTAATAAGGCTGGCTGGACACAGAAGGAGGGGGCAATAAGGCTGGATACACATAAAGAGGGGGACAATAAGCTTGGCTAGACACAGAAGGAGCAGGCAATAAGGCGGAATGGACACAGGAGGGGGCAATAATACTGGTTGGACACAGACTGGTTGGACAAACAGAAGGAAGGGGCAATAAGGCTGACAGAACACAAAGAAGGGGGCAATAAGGTTGGCTGAACACAGGAGGAGGAATTAAGGCTGAATAGACACAGAAGGCAGTGGCAAAAAGGCTGGGTGGACACAGAGGTAGCAAAAAAATTGGCTGGATACAAAGAGGGGACAATAGGACTGGTTGGACACAGAAGGAAAGGGAAATAAGGCTGGTTGAATACACAGAAGGATGGAGTATAAAGCTAACTGGACACAGCAAAAGGGGAGGCAATAAGGCTGGCTGGACACAGAAGGAAGGAGCAATAAGGCTGGTTGAATACTCAGGAGGGGGTATAAATGTGACTTGACACAGAAGGAGGGGCAATAAGGCTGGTTGGACAAATAGGGGGGAAAAATAAGGCTGATTGGACAAAGATAAAAAGGGGGCAATAAGGCTGACTGGATACACATAAAGAGGATATAAGGTTGGTTGGACACAGAAGGAGGGGCAATAAGGCTGGTTTGCAAACAGAAGGGACTAAGGCTGACTAAACACAAATGAGGAGGGGAAAAAGGTTGGCTGGACACAGAAAGAGGGGCAACAGGGATGGATGGACAAAAACAAAGAGGTAGCAATAATACTGGCTGGACAGAGTGGTTGGACACAAGGAAAAGTTAAATAAGGCTGGTTGGACACAGAAAGAAAAGGGAAATAAGGGTGGTTGGATACAGAGAAGGAGGGGGTATAAGGTTGGACAAACAGGAGAGAACAATAAGGCTAACTGGACACAGGAGAGAGTAATAAGGCTGAATGGACACACAGAAAGAGGCAATTAGGCTGGCTAGACACAGAAAGAGGTCAATAAGGCTGGTTGGACAAACAGGAGGGAATAAGGCTGACTGGACACAAATAAAGGGGGCAATAAGGTTGGCTGAGCACAGAGACGAAGGGGCATTGAGGCTGACTGGTCACACAAAGAAGGAGCAATAAGGCTAAATTTACACACAAGGAGGGGGCATAAATGTTTACTGGACACACACAAGGAAGGGGCAATAAGGCTCATAAAAAAAGGAAGGGGCAGAAAGGCTGGCTGGCCAGATAGCTGTAGGGGAGATTGGATGGTTTTAGAGACGCACAAAAAGGCAGGAAAGGGTGACTGCAGCGAAACACAAGGAGGAGGCAGAAATGCTGGACGAGGCCTATTTAATATGTGTAGATATCTATGCTTTATTAGTTAATTCCTCAGTTTTACTTTCACAAATTTCCTTTAATTTAATGTAGCCCAGTAAAAAATATTTTTTTTATTTTCTATATATCACGAGAACATTGACTATAACTTTTATATTAGGTTTTTCCTCATATTCCTATTCCTCATATGAATAAAGTTGCTATTTTGCTAGGTATGTAGCGTTTCCAGAAAAAAATGTTCTACGTAGTCATTTACCGAGTTTATTAAGTCAAATATGAATATAAATAGTCCAATGTCCCTTTATTTCAGAAACCTTTATATGTAGACCACACTGCTAATGACAAAATAAACTACTGTTGTATAGCAGTCATTAAAATGCAATGTGTATTGTATGGCGATAACTAGGATGCAATGTGTAATGTATGGTGATAATCAGGGTGCAGCGTATATGGTATGGCAATAGCTAGGATATAGTCTGTATTGTATGGTGGTAACTAGGATGCAATGTGTATTGTATGATGATATAAGGTGCAGTGTGTATGGTATGGCAATAGCTAGGATATAGTCTGTATTGTATGGTGGTAACTAGGATGCAATGTGTATTGTATGATGATATAAGGTGCAGTGTGTATGGTATGGCAATAGCTAGGATATAGTCTGTATTGTATGGTGGTAACTAGGATGCAATGTGTATTGTATGATGATATAAGGTGCAGTGTGTATGGTATGGCAATAGCTAGGATATAGTCTGTATTGTATGGTGGTAACTAGGATGCAATGTGTATTGTATGATGATATAAGGTGCAGTGTGTATGGTATGGCAATAGCTAGGATATAGTCTGTATTGTATGGTGGTAACTAGGATGAAGTTTCTATTGTCTTAAGTGGTCCTTATTGTAAGGTGATCAGTAGTATGATCTCTGCCTTGTATATATGTCAGTAGGATACTCACTGTAATTATATGGTCACTGTGACTGAAAATTATTAGTATAACCTGTTTTTCACACTGAGTTATTGAAAGAGTCTGTGGGTGTAACAGATGATACACAGTTTATTTGCAAGTTTCATTGATACAAGCATCCTCCGGCCATTACTTTTTGACCACACTGACTACGTGGTGGGCCCTTTATGCCCCAGTCCGACCCTGCCGAGTAGTGTATGGCAGATTCACACACTGTCATCTAGCCCTTTACAAAGCTGCAGAACATATCACACTGATAGCTGTCCGCGTGAGAGGTTCTGCACAGAGAGGAAGCAGCGCTGTGCAGCCTCAGTGTGAGTTGAGTGTCAGTGTGTGCTGCAGAACCTCTCAATCTCTTACCATTCAAACATTTTTGTTCAGTCAGCCTATAGGCTGGCTGCATGGGACTCCTGGGTCTCATTCAGAGATTATCGCTCCTAGCCTCTGCTGTGTGTGGCACCAATATCGGGACCTTTTCCTAGGGGAAAATTATCCCAATCAATCTATTGTGTGGCCACCTTCATAGTGCACCAACTGAATGTTTCAATTTTAGGTGTTCCCTAGGTGTCTTTTCATTGTTCCATTCCCCATTATCTAACTGCTTTCAGTTTACACTTATGTGGATCCACCACCCCCGCACTTTGTTAGCATGCCACAAGACTCAGTTGTTGGTTTTTTGCTTTTTCTCTATGTGTACCATTAACTTAAAAAAATATTTGGATTTTAGTATTGCTATGCAAATGATACACAAATTAACTATCAAACCCTGACCTCTCACTTTTATTTTAGATGCTCTTCCACCATCTCCAACACTCACAGAACTAATAAGTTTTCTACTTGCCAACAGAAGTTAGTCACCTGATCTCTCCGTACCTGTTGACAACACTGCAATAATTCCTACTGCTTAAGCTCACCACTTCCTAGGTCTCATCCTGGACATGACAGTCCTTTGAACCCCCCCATACACCCATGTATCTAAATACTGTTACTTACATCTGCAACAAAATGTCCAGAATACACACCTCATACAAGACACTAAAAATCATGAATGCAGTTCTCTTACATGAATTAATACAATGCTCTTATTAAACTACCCCACACCACCCAATATAAAATAACCCCCCTACTGTCTATACTGCATGCAGCAGCTAGAATGATTTTACTTGCAAAATGCTCTTCTACTGCTGATCCACTCTGTTAATCTCTACATTGGGAGCATGCATTTTACAGAATTAAAACCTAAATCCTTCAGATAACATGCAAAGCCATCAACAAGACTGCACCCGCATACATATCCCAGTTCATGGTCTTAGAGCGTTTTCCAGAATTCCAGATCCTATTAAGATCTGACACTAGGTTACTAGAACTCTCCAGGGCTGAACCTGGAATAACCTTCACCCCATTAACTATGCTCTACTCCCTGAATTTTCAAGTGCTCCTTTAAAACTTTTCAGACAAGGTTATCAACTTCATCTGCCCTATTTACAACCATTTTGCCATTTAATTTTCCTTTCCATTACATGAACACAAACTTGCATACTTTTTATTGTAATACCAACAGAGGTGTTTGACTGGATAACAGTGCATTTACTTTATAATCTGGTTATTCCATTGTTTGATATATAGTACTTTCCATTAGGTATCAAACCGTAATATCTTGATTACAGAGCTCTCTTGCTGCCCACATTTTTGGTGCCCATTTTTTTTTTTTTTTTTTTAGGGAGGGGGGGGGGCATGTGACAGATTGAAAATGTACACCCTAGAAGTCGCCATCATGCTGTAGCTACAGGAAATATCCCCTGGCACAGTACGTCTGGGTGCAATTAACAAGCAGCTAAACAGCACATTGCAAAAGTCCTGCCATTAGGACTAGGGGCCAGATTTACTAAGATGTGAAAATGGAAAAGTGGAGATTTTGCCCATAGCAACCAGATTCTAGTTGACATTTTCTAGTATGTAATATGAAAGTAAGAACTAGAATCTGATCGGTTGCTGTAGGCAACATCTCCATTTTCCTTTCCCACAGCTTAGTAAATCTAGCCTTAAGAGTTTGTTTTGGCAAGTGCTTTAAAGGATTTGGCATATTTTTCATTTTTCTTTCACAGACATAGTAGTGTAAATAAGTCAAAGTAAAGCATTCTACAGGTTTAGAAATGATGCATATGCAGCTCTCAAAGGCAGAAATTACAAAACATGACAACCATTAAACTTTGCTTCCTTGTATTGCCTGAGTATACTTCAGAAGGGTTCCACATGCCACTGCGAAAAATTGCATTTTCTAAATATAAACACCCGACAGATAAAGGTCGGCTGTGTCTATTGCAAAAATATTCCTATTAAGAAATTCACACAATAGACTCGACGCAGGAACCAACTGTTTCTGATGCTCTGACGCCCTGACATGTTAGTATAGAGGATGTAGCTTACTAGGGTAGTCTGCGAGGTGGAGATGGATGGGAAAAAGGGAGACTTAGGGGTTGGCTGCAGGGAGGGAAGAGAGAGCATACAAGGGGAGGCTTAGGGTTATGGAAGGGAGTGTTAGGGTGACAATTACCAATCTGTGGCGGAGCAGTTTTGATGCAGCTCCGTCCATGAAAATGTGGGGTCTGAAATGGCCCTTTCAAAGCGGTGACCCACACGCATTTCAGAAGAAACGGTGCATTGCATGACTAACAAGGCTGGCTATAACAAGATCACTTCAACTAATTAAACAGAAAACTTGCCATTACAAGCACAGACCATACAACATTCTCTAGCACCTTATTTAACAGCGTAATTTTATGCAGATAAGAAACTTAATTTATTATGCTGTGATTTGAAAATAAATCACTTCGTAAAGCGGACCTTAATACACAGAATTGCCTGGAGAATAAATAAGACATGAATTTGACAAAAGAGTCAGTTTACGGACTTTTATAATTCTGTTTTCAGGCTATTGTTATGCTGCATACACATCGACCAGACTTCAAATACAATCCAACAATTGTATGAAAATGGATCTCATGAAACGCAAACAAATGTCTAGTGTACACACAGACAATTTATTGTGTAAAACAGTTTTGTAGAAGGAATAGAAAACGTCTGCAAATCGTGCAGGAGGTGAAATGAAGATGAATAATTTGGAAATCTGCGTCCGGGCAGCCCAAGATGGCTGCAGTTCTCCATTTTTAATGTGATGTTCAAGGCCAAGACATGCCAATAACACAGCTTGGTGGGAGCGGAGGGTATGTGATAAGAACATTATGTAATGCTAGCTTATACTGCACATATGTAGGAATTGGTTAGATAAGTAGTACTTATTAACTTGCTTAAAACAGGATTATAACCTAATAAGGTATGGAGTTCCGACTGTTGTTGTCGTGGTATAAAGGAATTGGCACACGGTTAGCTTCCTTGCTTTGTATGGGACTGACCTGACCGTGCATAAGTACCCGCTGACCTTTTCCAGCTCAACAATCGAGATAGGGGCTCCTGGAAACCTGTTCATCATTATCAAGCAATAACTACTAGCTGAAGTACTTTGCTTAATTCTTTATTAAATATTATAGTTGATAAAGAATTGCCTTGTGTTGTCTTCTTTAACTCGAGGTATTTACCAAAACCTTAAGTTCCGCTATTAACAGTCATATGTGTGCAATCCCGTATTACAAAATGCATCTCAGGAACTGCTCGTCTGATGTGTTGTTCTGGTCACATACAATTTCTTATTCAGTATGCGCTGCATTGACATTACAATTAAGAACTGTTTTTAGAACTTTGAAAAATCCTCAGCGCAGTGAAATAAGTGATATTTTGCAGTATGTTACTTCTATGTGCAAAAATAAACTATTTTCCCTGTATGAAAAAGAATATACATTAATGAGCACCACTTACTTTGCAAGCTGGTTTAGCCAAGCTGAAAACTTGCACCTGTTTTGCCCTTACTCCTAAACTCTTAATCACTTTAGTTTGTCACCACTAACACATACAGCTCTTCCTATCCCCCCCTTCTTGATGGGCATGCTTAAACAACCTATGGAATTCTTAGCCTTATTTCCCAATTCACCAGTGCTTTGAGTAGGTAGACTTTAATATGGTCATATACCCTAATTGGATCACTCAATTTTCTTGTTATTTACCCCTTACATAATACTTTTTTTTTTTTTTTTTTTTAAAATAATTTGGTTTTGGGTATTTTTTTAAATAGATTGAGCTCTGGTCTCCTGGACTTATCCTAGGTCTGTTGAGAAGTTACAAAATCAGATCCTCCAAAGAGACCGACTACACAGAGGAACATCTACTGGAATCTACACCCTTTCCGATTGTCATTGATTGAAATATGTTGAAACCTGGTCAGATTTCTTTGAAAACAGTCGTAACACGCAGTGACTAATATGGGACATATTAATTTCCAAGATTAAGTTTAAATGAGAATCTAGACATCAAAAGAGTGGACTGCCTATGTTCCTATGCCCAGACAAGTTCTAGTCACTCCTTTTTAAATTCTCCCATCATAGATGATATTAAGACTGCTAATTCCTCATTCCCCAAACGTCAATAAGAGGGAATAGATGGTATACCCTTAGAACTGAACCCATCTCAAACAATTCTCTTTCCAAACGCCTATATATGTTCTCTAGATTTCATGTGAAGGTACTTCCTCTCTCCATGCAGGAAGATCTCCATTTTTATACTAAAACTCAATGCCTTATCC
>WWET01000317.1:403261-422643 GCA_011038615.1 Limnodynastes dumerilii
CCCCCCCCCAACCATATTCTTTTTAACTATAGATGTTAAAATATTGGTAAAAATACCTTTAAGTAAAATTAAATCAAGTAATTGAAGAACTGAACCACACCAAAAATTTGGATGCTTAATGTTCTACAGTTACAACATCCTAGTTATGAACAGACAAGTAGTGGTTCTCTAAATGACGCAACTTTGTAGAATAGGTACTGTATTTCTCCATGCATAAGACGCACCTTTTTTGGAAGAATCTGGTGTCCAAAAACAGGGTGCCTCTTATACAGGGAGGTTACCATTTTAACACCCAGCCGCAGACTGACTCCAGACCAGCGCCGCTGGTCTGGAGTCAGACTGCGGCTGGATGTTAAAATGAGGTCTAGGCTGCAGCTCCCTCCCCTTTAAAGTTTTTTTTACCTTTCAGATCATCCAGCAAGAGGGACTGCGGCCAGAATATGAAGTCAGCAGGGTGGCCGAGACTGGGAAATGAAGTCCCGCGGTCACAGGCTATGACCGCGGGACTTCATTTCCCAGTCTCAGCCACCGCAGGACGTCATTCTGGCCGCAGTCCCGCTCGCTGGATGATCTGAAAGGGGAGAGGGAGCTATTCCCCATGTACAAGATGCAGTTTTAATTTTGGGACCTTAAAATTAAGGTGTGTCTTGTACATGGGGAAACAGTATATTAATGGGAAATATTGGGTAGAATGTGTCTTGGAGACGACTTAATCTAATGGGTGAAGCAGCTTTAGTCCGCCCCCTCAAATGGAGCATTTATCAATGGTTTTGTAACAAACTGTTTTAGATTGGATAGAAGAACTCAGCAGAGCTGCTCACTCCCTAAACTCTATTTACCCATGCAACTGAACCTCTAGTGCGCTATATAATTAGGATCGAAACATAAGAGGTCAGAGAGCGAGGTAACAATTATTATATTTAAAGGCAATTTAGTATTATTCCTCTTTGATACAGAAAGCTCCATGTTTAGGTTTTGTAAATCACCTTGGAACATTTTCTAACCATTAATAGGGACAAATCACATTTTCCCTTTAAAAAGGTGAGGTATTTGAAATGGACCCAACAATTCAAATGTTTGAGTATAAAAGATTTCTAACAAAATTACAAGATTTGAATAAACATAATACACTACCCCAGATGACTAGTTAATGTTAATGGTCTAAACTCACTCTGTTATTGGCTGATCCCTAATTCCTCTCACCATAATTTTTTTTGTTTTACACACAGGATTTATATTTTATCTGGGAAGAGGACAGTCAAACTGTGCAAAGAGAACCTATACAGAAGTAGAGTTTGGAGGTATGGCCTTACCACATTTCCAGTACAATTATTTTGCTGCACAGTTGACATCTTTTGTTGGACTGGGTCACAGATTCTACTCATGTTTACATGGAAACATTGGAAACAGTTGGAGAAATTTGGCATGGGCCATAACCCAATGCAGACAGTACTTGTGGGGCAATCGCTGGTTTACACAAATTAAAAAGACCCCAAATTGGTCTATGTTCAGACCTTTTGGTGTTCTGGTCTGAAGGGTGAAAATCCAGACCCCATATACGCAATCTACGTATCGAAACGATACGCAGATTATGTACAATAGCTACTATGCATGAGCAGTAGCTACTGTTTACTGAACTACATCCGTCTATGGAAGACGGACGTAGTTCTGGATCCGGCCCATGGTTATGAAACGCCATCATTTTGTACTTCACGTCTTAAATCCCTGAAAACATTTTTTTACATTGCTACAGAAGGTATATTTTGTCCTTAAGCAGCAATCAGATGGAAGTGAAACTGCCAGGACGACAATTTCCTGAACAGAATGTTCCATTTAAACCAAAGTACACAACACACCAGATAAAACGCTCCCCATAAATGGGATGCTCTACGACAGCAGACTTTTGAAACAGGTCTGGATCTAGATTTCCGTGCTGATTTGGTCTCTGCTGTATTTCTGACAGCAAGACGGAAGCGGGCACTAGTGGGAGTCGGAAGTATTTTAATTTGCCAGTGCGCGCTAAGCCCTATCGAGACTTTTCAAGCAGTCCATTTACAGTGAGGATGGGTTAGAAAAATATAATTTGGGGGTCTGGAATCAGAAGGCCATGTAAGCAAAGGAAGTTGCCTTGTCTCACCCACAGAAAAGGCTGGATCAGAGTGCAGCAGGAACAAATGATTAGATTCAATCCAATATGATTTAAAGAAAATGGTCATCAAAAGTCAATTATATAAAATCATTAATAACCCAATGCATACAACATCCAGTCCTAGCAATGATATTCAAGTGATCATATCCTGTGTAGATAATAAAAGAATCAACATGAGTTGAAGTGCCTCACACAAATGTTAACGACTTATGTAGCCAGCTACGCAGTGAAGGTCACTCCTGGTTCCCTGCAGCAGTGCAGAGTGTATAGATCAGCTGACATAACTGACACAGAAAACAGGAACCCCTCAATAAGGGTGAGTGACCGCAGGTGGGGAGCAAGATGTGTGCGTATAAAATATTATATTTGTGTATAAATGACTTACTGTAATCAAAGAAAATTAGAAAATTAATGGGTTAATGGAACCCACAAAATTTAGACCTTTGTGTAATCACTGGTGAGTAACGGGTGCTTATATAATGTTAAAGCAATGCACAGTATAAACTACAAAATTGGAAACAGGCTCAAGATTTATTATCTTCTGTATTGTTCAATATGCTGTATATTAAACTGTAAAATAAATCTATTGAGCATTTATATAAGCTACATAAATTAAAATATGCACATTTTAACACTATAAACATATGAGAGGATAGTATACTCATACAAAACCTTGGGGATACCTTTGGGCTCAAACCAAAGGTAAACATAAGATCTATTGTGCAGAGTATCTTGAATGAATGAATGAATGCACTGTGCATGTCCCAACGCTCTCTTAAGCATAACATGGACAAAACTGAAATCGTAATCGTCCCTCTTTCACGTATACCCTTCTACCCCTACTATTGGCGACTCAACCATCTCCTTCACCCAAGCCTGCTGCCTGGGCATCATCCTTGACTGCACACTTTCCTTCCTTTCTGCAAATAACTTAATTATGATCTGTATAGTATAACAATGACCAAAAGACCGTTTAAGCGCCTTACTTGTCAATTATAATGTTCCAATAATGTTCAAAAAGCAGCCGAACATTATCTCGTCTCAAATCCTTCAACATCCTTTTCCTTTAGTTCTTCTCTTTTCTCCCTTTCTCCAGGTTTCTCAGCAATAAGTCCGGATGTAAAAAAAGAGAAATAGAAAATCCTGTGCGACTGATATTTTAAGGTAAGTTTGAAACCATTAAAAGCTTCACTCACATTGTCAAACTTGTAATACTTTAGGTGTCTCTGGAAATCATGTTCTCTTAGATAATGCAACCTGAAATTCAAGAAAGTGTGAATGGGAAAATAATAATCACCAGTTCACACTATCTTGAATTTCAGGTTGCATTTTCAAAGAGAACATGATTTCCAGAGACACCTAAAGTATTACAAGAGTTTGACAATGTGAGTAAAGCTCTTAATAGTTTCAAACTTACCTTGAAATAACAGTCACACAGGATTTTCTTCTCTCTTTTTTACATCCGGACTTATTGTTGGGAAACCTGGAGAAAAGGGGAAAAACTAAATGAAAAGGATTTTGAAGGATTTGAGACAAGAGATAATATTCAGCTGCTTTGGAAACATTATTGGAACATTATCTATAATTTGGACAAGTAGGGCGCTTGACCAGTCTTTTGGTTGTTATACTATACATGTGTGGTTGTATCCTAATTGATTTTTAGGTTTACAGAAAAGGATTATTATAAGGTGTTAATCATTAAGACCATTAGAAGTTTAGCAGCCTTTTGAAGCGCAGTATTTGAGTACATAAAAATATTTTCTACACTTAATTATGATCTGACCTAAAAATACTCATGTAGTCATTTGGCCCTAACCAGTTTGAAAATAAATAAATAAATAAAAGGGTGTATATATCTTTTTATTTGCTAAATTTATTATTTGTACAATATGCCATATTTGCGCAGTATCCAAAGTTTCCCTTGTGTGTGCCCTACAATCACAAACAGCTCTATTAATTTGTTTCCCATAGTCTGTAAGTTGAATTGGCAAAGATAGTTATCCACATCTCACGCACGTATCCAGGACTTCTCCTGTGCTGCATCTCTGCTCTGGAATGACCTTTCTTCTTCAGTCAGACTCTCCCCCACATTGCAGGTCTTCAAGCATTCACTTAAACCACACCTGTTAAGGCTAGCCTGCCCCTCCTCCACTTAACATCCTCATTGCATCCTTCATCTATCCCTTCTCTTCTTTCCCCCTCACATCAGCAGTCCACTTCCTTCCCGCTCCTTATGTTTTCTTTAAGTTCTTCCCTCCCAGTGTTCGCTCACGTGAGCAGGGCCCTCCATCCTAGTGTTGTTCCTTCCTCCACCACTCCCCCCTCACTTTGTACCCTCTTGTCCCCCTCTGCTACCCTTTTACCCAATACCCACCTGGTGGCTCCCTCTCACTGCACTCTATCCTTTGCTACCTGATCTTCCAAGCTTGACACCTCGCATTTTGCCTTGCATTCTGTGCTTGCTTCACTTCATTGTATTTCTGTGATAATTTTATAGTCATTGGGCTGGATCCAGACCTTGTTAAGTGCATGAACTTAGTTACTCCTGGGCTAAACCATGTTGATTTCAGGGGAGTCATATTTCATATGTTGCAAATAGTATTAGTGTTGAGAGGTGATGTTTCCTAAACCAAGTCTAAATAACAGTGTGATAGTAAAGCTGGTCAGTATCTGTGTGCAGTAAGCAATTTAAAGATATATCCCTGCATGCAAATGCAATTAACTTGACTCCCCCTGAAATCAACATGGTTTAGCCCTTGAGTAACTAAGTTCATACACTTAAGGTCTGGATCAAGCCCATTGTATTTAATATATCCTAAGCTGTCCATCCATAACCTGTATGCCTGTACTGTATTTTGTACGGCGCTGCGGACACCTTGTGGCGCATTATAAATAAACGATAATAATCCTATGGCTATGGGTAAACCTATTTGAAAATATGTTCAATGCTTTGTAGAAGTCCTTTAAACTGGACTATCTGGTTAGGGGCAAGAGGCCCCCAAGCCTCTGATAACACAAGTGTTATTCTGAAGAGTAATACAAATGTAAAGTATACCTAAAGTAACTGGGATTTATTAACCTCATTCAAGACAAAGCTTACAAAAGAAAATGCAAAATGAGTGCAATACAAAAGTTGTCAAGCACCCCCCATTCTAAAATGACCTGAATCATAGATTACTTTTTTATAACAATTAGACTATGCAGCAAACAATTCATATACAACACTTTTACCTTAAACTGCTGAAATAACATGAATTACTTTGCAGTATCTATCACAATTTGTGAACATTTAGCAAGGCTCCTACAAGTGAAAAGTGAGAAGTGTTGCACATAGCAACCCATACATGGTCTAGTTCAGGTGTTATCAGCCAGTGGTACTGCACAACCATCTTGTGGTCCACAATATGAGTAGGCAAGGTTGTAAAGAGGTAGCAGATGTAAATGTATTTGTGTAATCATATATAGCTACATTACCAGATAGCAAAGGACATATTTAATACAATCTGGGAGGCTCATAAGCACATCCTGAAAACGCACCCCAAAAATCACTGCAAAAATATGCAAAATTATATATTTTTTTAAATCATCAAGAAAAAAAAAACCATAGGTAAGGGTATGCTTCTTCATAATATGTAAAGCGGTACTTGATCCGATTCCGAAAAGGGTATCTTCAAAAGAATTGGTCGACAACGGTTGTTCTAGATAACAAAACCTAAAAATTTGCAATGGTAATAACCAGCAATAGTACCCATTATTCATCTAGTATAAACTAGGGAAAATATCAGTGGATTAAACGATTACTATATAATATAACAGCATAATAATTGCAGATTTTTTTGCATAATAATTGATCATATTCGTTACAATGTAATATTACTACATACAACTTCTTCCAAGATCACGGTGCAGAACATAGCAGCATGGTCCAAACACCAAGGAGCAAATCATAAAGCGCATCAATATTAAGTTTCATGTAACAACATACTTCTGCCAGTTACCAATCAGAAATAACGTCAAATGTTTTAGGGAACATGGTGTATTTGTATTCTAGATCTCCCATTTTAACACAAACACCAGAACAACTACTGCTATGTAAATAGTCTGAATGCAAATTACAGTCCTCAGCCAGACAAAGCATTGTAAAACAGGTGCACTCACCGGAATTACAGATAATGCCAAAATCAAAGAACTTTATTAAAAAACTTGAGTTTATTTAACCAATATTTAACTCAGGCCCCCTGTATTTGGGTGGGGTAATAAAGTGGAGTATCTACTAGCATGTGTGTCATGACCCTGAACACTAGATACATTATATGGACAGAAGTATTCAGACGCCTGACCATTACACCAACACTGACTATAATGACATTGGGCCTGCCTGATCCAGACTTAAGTTTGTTTTAGGTATGCAAGCATACTCAAATTATGCAACATTAAAGAAGATGCCCTCCCCCTCATGTATGTAACTTTGCTTACACAAGGAAATGTTAAGGCTGGGTTCTGAACACGCATCTCTGGTCGTATAGAAAGCCTTGTTGTACCCAAGTGCTTAACACAGCCCAGACTGTACAATTTAAATGCCTACCTTTGTATGCTAAAGCATTTAGATTGCCCTTGACTGGAGATAAGGGATCTAGCCCATTTCAATACCATTATCCCTCCTCCAACAAACTACACAGTTCACATAGTACAGTCAAACAGGCAGCACCTCCCAGCATCCGCCAAACCCACACTCCGCCCATCTGAATACCAAATAGAGAAGCAGGATTCATTACTCCACAGGACATGTTTCCACTGCTCCACATCCCCATCTGTGTGATTTACACCTCTCCATCTTACACTTTACATTTGACTACGTGATGTGAGGTTTGCATGCAGCTGCTCAGTCATGGAAAACCGTTCCATTAAGCTTCAGTCACATAATTTTTGTGGTTAAATTAACGCCAGTGGAAGTTTGTAACTGATGATTTCCGATGACCATTCTCAACCCACAAAGACTGACATCTGTGATGACCAAGGTCCACTCTTATGTTTGTAGGGACTAGCCACCATACCAGAGAATGACAGGCTGCCACAGACAACCCAAAACTGTAAGGGGATACCTGGACCATCAGCACAAAAGCTCCTATTGGAAAATCTTTGAATAAAATAGGGCTTCTGCAACAGCTTTGAAAACTGAAAACATGGTTTTAACAAGTTTCATACACTAACAAAGATACCTCCCTTCTTGCCCAAATGGACCTGGTCTCGTTGAGTACTGAAGAGATCCTCCGCCCTAGCAGAAATACTTGCTGAAGTCTGGAGTTGAAAGTGAGACCCAGAAAATGCCTTCGTTGAGTCAAAATTAAGGAAGACTTTGAAAGGTTGAGGATTCAATCTTGTGCTTCCACGAAACTCATGGTTAGACTTAGATGGCTGAGAAGGGGAAAGGAAGGAGCTTTTAACAAGAGAAAAATCAACCTAAGGAAATGGTTATCCTTTACGTTGATCGGAAACCTCCACAAAAGTTAATGACCTTTTCCTACAGGAACATGGGGTACACGTGCCTCATACGTAACAACGCTAGAAACTCCCCCAGTTCCCTGCTCGCAAACACCAACCCTAGAGATTCTATTCTGAAACTCTGTACCTCAATCCGCCTTGTTTAGGATATTTAGATTTAAAGAAAGACCCATCCCTCTACTAGAAAAAAAAACTGAGCAGAATTCCCAAACTCCTTCCAGAGGAGGACCAGGAAGAATCAATCCTGCAAGAAGCAGTCCCTGAATGGATTCCAGGAGAACACTGCGTCTGAGACTACAAGAGCATCTTGAAGGTCTGTCGGTAAAAATCTGGGGCGGGGAAAACATTGTGAATAAATCATACTGCCTCTTGTCACAATACCATGAACTTAGGCATCGGGAATGGATATCAGCCATTGAGTTTGGAACTGTAACAGACAGGGTCCTACCAGTTATGCTGAAACTGGTTGAGCTGGTCTTGCAGTATCTTGTTTGGCAGAAGCCCTGCAGCAAAGAAGCCTCCTGTAAAAGAACTGGCGGATCCACAAGAGCTACTGTTTTTCTAACTGCAAGCCAGAAAAAGTAACACTCTCAAAGGGTACAATTTCCGCTTGGAATCAGCATTCGCCGACCATGGACGCAAACATAAGCATCGTCTAGCCACCATAATGAAAGCGGAAAGCTTAAATTTATAGATGTTGCATATAACAATGCCTGGAAAACACACACAGAGGCATGTCTGATGTGGTCTACCAAAAATTCTGCTTGTGGTCTATTTTCTAGTAAACCCCTCCATTGACCAGCCTAACGGTTGGGCATGGCTGGTTTAACCCGAATTGAAATCTGGGACATACTGTGCCGCAGTCAGGTGCCCTACCACAGCACCATAGCCTCCTTCCCTGTTAACCCAGGCAGTGGATATGGCAGGTCTAAACAGAGCACCAGACGCTACAAAAGCCAAGTGTAATACAAAATCTATGCGCCCCAGAATAACGCTGGACTCTTCAATGGACAATAGGGGGCCTTTATGGCCCAATGAATCTGCGATAAGGCTTCCCTGTACTGACTTAGCAAGCAATAACGAAAAACCTGATTAAGCCTGGGAAACCTCGCTAGTGGACGATACCAGCTGTTGGAGGGTAGTAAGGAGCATTAGAAAGAACGCACACAACACTGTGACATTACCCAAGTGAGCTCGGTAATCGAAGTGGTGAGAGAACGAAGAAAGGCTGGCTCTTCCACTGAAGCCGCTACAGCTGCAGACAAACTCTGGACATAGACCCTGGCCTCACATGTAGCACACATGGCTTCCACCTTAACCTGTCCACAAGGTAATTTATCAGTACATTTGAAGCAAGCATAATGCAGCGCCACTCCTCAAGCAGACCTCTTGGTTCCTTTTCAGACATGAGAGGAAAAGGCATTTTTAAGTCCAGGGTTATATATTTAATGGTCCTCAACATTGACCAGCCTGATGGCTGACAGATGGCTGATTTACAACCAGGATTTGAACCAGGGACCTGTTGAGCTGCAGCCGTACCATAGCCAGCTCCCGTTTACTGCAGTACTAGGTCTTCGCTGGTGGTCTCTCAACCAAGTACTGACCATACCTATTCCTGCTTAGCTTACACAGTTTCAATAAAAACATATATTTTTTCAGTCTGACAAAAAAAACAACAAACTCCTATATACAACATATTTAAGTTATGCAGATGGTCCCCTCCAACTGTGTCCTGCACCGTGTCCTTATAGTGAACGCAGCCCACAACTGTACCCTCTGATAGCATAGAGAACTTGCTGTGGCTGGGGTCCCCCCCTGCCAAATGTTCTCTGCAAGCAGACCTTCTTGGTGGCTGGAGAGGGACCAGACCGCGAGTTCAGAGCGCTGGGTCAGCTGCTAATGGCAACTGTCAGCACGCCTGCTGCTGACAGTCGTTGGCCGTCTCCTGAATAGGCGGCTGCAGCAGCTTATAGTGGTGAGGGAAGCCCGCAGGCAACAAACCCCTAGCTCCGGTACCCGGAGTGACGGAAGCCCGCGCGCTATCCACCCCAGAGCCTGAGAATAAGTCTCCTTTAGGAAAAAAGTAAAAAAAAAAACATTAATAAAAAGTAAAAAAGGGACCAGAACCTCTGTGAAATATGCCTTACTCCACAGGTCATTACAAAAAACTGGATATTCCCCCATAAGGGAATGGCATAGTAGGGGAGGAGTATTGCCAGGGCCACCTACCATAACTCATGGTCTTGCAGTTTGCCCCAATGGATGTCAGAGAAAATAACCGTATTGAGATCATGTGGTCACTTCAGAGGTCAAATACAATCCAATTCTGCAGATCAGACATCTGCTTACTATGTGGCCACAAATCAATTCACTTATTGTTCCAACACAAATATGCATTGCATCATACCAACCTTACTGTCTGGTCATAAGGAGGTATTACCACTATAGGAAAATTACAAAAAAATTCTCATCTATGCAGTGGCCAATAAATATTTGTGGTATTAAGGGATCATCTACTGGTATTCCTGTAGTACACAGTACTAAAGACTCTTACCAACTCCTGTATGTTGCGTCCAGCCAGTGGATAACTTTTTTTCCAGTATCTTTTTTTTTTTATGGCAGGAAATGATGATCTTAATGCAGAAATTAAAATTTAAAGTTTGCTTGTCAGCACCTAGCAATGTATTATCAGGCTAATACCAATGCATACAATCGTTATAGTTCAAAAAGTAAGCAAATAATCTAAACGAATTTGAATAAAAAAAAAATATATGATGGGACGGACAATTGGGCAGTGTTTAAAGCAGTAGTATCATTGTAGTAGTAACTCATTGAAGGAAGAAAAAAAAAATGTAAAAAAAAAATAAAAAATTAACCAATCATGTACAAAAACAGACATTCTTTATATCACTTGTCAGTTTTTAAAAATAAAAAAACTGCGATGGAACACTGTCCCATTACTAACAATTGAAAAGTCAGAGACCTACACAATTCAGCGAATTGAAATGGTATGGCCATAAGAGGCCCTAGATTATATGGTTATCCAGTTGCAAGCAAAAGGAGTTCAAATAAAGAGGCCAAAAAGGTTTTACCCCTGAATGTTACCCTGTATGATACAATAGTATAAATTAGCTTGTGCCTTGACACAATACAAACCTGCCAAATGCCACATGAACACCTAAAACCTTCTTAATGTAAATCCATAAACACAACACACATTCCGATAACTGAACAAGTAACTGTTTTCACCTACAGAAGCCACTTCACTACTTTCTCAGTTTCCCTATAATCTATTATGAAGTAGTTTGTTGTACTAACCATTTTATGTGCAAGACCATTTATATTATGAAGTCAATTAAGCAGAAGTCAAATGAACCATAGTTGATCTTCACAGAAACATTACCAAAATATAACATTCTCCATAGACAAAGATCTCTGGAGAGCTACACAGAGGGTTGTGAATCCACAATGCACTACAGACAGTTCATATACAGGGCTCAAACAGATATAATATGAACAGATCCTTAAAATAGCATATTTTATCAAAGCTCTGACTGGGCTTTGGCCAAAGCATTATTTTAAGGATTACTTAACTTCTGATCCTCAACACTCACTATTTCACAAGGCAAAAAGAAAAAAAAAGTTGATATTTTAACGATATTGTAAGTCAATTCCTTTGTAAATAATTTCTTGCAGGACTCTGTTAGATCATGATATATTGTTCCTTCATTAAAATAAAAAAATATATTGATCCAATCACTGTAGTCTTCTAGAAAGAATGGCAAGATACCGGCATCCCTTGAGCACACCATACGGAGTTCCAGTAACCAGCACACCGACCTCCCTCCACCAGCTGTCCAGAAGCAGTGGTCCAAGAGTCGCGTCCTTGATACATCGCCCGCAGGACTGGGATCACCCGTTTGAACACCAGCTCCCTTGTCAGGAAAGTTTCCACTTTCATTTTTTATATTTATATTTGGTACTGATTCTGTTTTAATGTTATAATAAATGGCACTCCATTATATTAATTTCATATTTTCTTTCCTTTGAGGGGGCGGTACTCCATGGGAGAAGCCAAGTATCGCTGCACCCCTCATAGAGGGGCTGTGTTATTATTACAATAGTTGGACTTTTTAGATATTGTTTCTCTTTTTTCCCCTCGATATTCTGATTTGGGACGTTTTGGACTATACATCCATCCATAATTCTCCATAGAATATATATGCATAAATCTTTTCACAGTCTGTTGTGTATTTTACTACAGCCCATTACATATATATCTATTTCATTTATTTATGTCTTTTTCTTGAATTCTACTTAATTTTTTAATTTTTCATTTACTGCTTATTCAGTGTTTATCTATTGAACTATTGAATTTATGTATTCCATTACTAAGAATTCTTAATACCTACCTTGTATGAAATTTTTTATTAAGTACCTCTATCACCTATACTATTAAGTCTAAACCTTCTACATAACCTAATGGTATGAGATGTTTTTGATTTTAAAAAGTATTGGATTAGGATTACTTAAATACATACTATTGGTAGCATTTACGGCACATTCTTGATCTATAATTTTTTTGGTATTCTTAACAGTTTCTTGGAAGTGTGGATCTTCCGTAGGTTGGTAGAATGCAGCAGTAATAGAGCTGTTTCTTAGGACTCTTCTTCATATATTGTTTCTAGAAAGAATGTATTAAAAATGAATTGCGCAAGCTGAAAGTCTGCATGGTTTATATTAAGTTTCTAAACTACATTGATGTATTCTGATCATACATTTGGTTTACACAAAAATACTAAAGAGATACTTTCAGTTTCAAATGAAACATGTATATAATTCACTGTCTGAGGCACAACAATAATTTTTCAATATAAAGGAAGATGAAGTTAGTCCTTGCCAGCTAAAGTGTTCACATTCTGTAAATGAAAGGCTACACTAGAATCACATTTTGCTTGAGAGAACGTACTTACCATATGCAGTCTGCCAAGGGCCTTTTTATGGTTAGATTCAACAATACCATTTTTGCAAACTTACAAAGCAAGTTATGCTGTTAAACCATTTCTAATCTGGGAAAAAGTAAGTCTCAACATTTCTACAACAGGTTTATCCAGAAAGAACAGCTCAACACCAGTACTGTAGTTATTCACGTTCATTTTATCTACTTTCCAAGCTGTAACACTCAAGGCAATTTAAAAGTGGATAAACCAAGTTATTCAGTTGTGTCAGAACTTTATCTAATTGGGAAGGGCTTTCTCCAAACATAGTAAGGACTTGACTTATATGGGGGAGGGGGTTATTACTACTACAAGGAATATTGCCATTAAAAAAAGCAGGTTTATTTTGGTTGACTGCAACTACAGAAAAGCTTTTTTTTTTTTTACCTATTCTAATTTATACTTGCTACTGGCAATTTAAACCAATATCATGGTGCTTTTCTGTTAAAAAAATTAAAAAAGCACAAAAACATGATAAAGGGCTAAGTTAGGCTGGAGTACAACAATAGTTATTTTGCTTTAATTTTCTAGAACAGCTTAAACTTTATAATCATGGGGCCTGATTCAGAGATACGATTTCCACGGAACTTAGGAGCGTATATTTAAGATCTTAGAAAATTTGCATTACTGCGCATGCGTAGTAATAGTGCAACTCCGTCTACGTAGCAGTTAGGAGCGTAAGTTCGCTAAGAGCGTAAGTTTGAATCGCACGCAAGCACTTAAGATCTTAAGTGCTGCGAAACTTTAAGATCTTAAGTATTTGCATGGAAATGGGTGGGGGGAGGCAGGGAAATGAGGGAAAGTGGGCGCGGTATGACACTTAGGATCTTAAATAAACGCTACTACGTCACTTAAGATCTTAAATGGCAGCTTAGAGTTAGGGTTAGTCAATGGTGGTCTAAGTTTAAGATCCACCGCTGTTTGCAAGGGGAGTGACTGTTTATGCAGTGGGCTGGAACATGGTAAGATCTTAGCTAAGGTGCGTATATTTGCGATCTTTTCGCAATCGCATCTCTGAATCAGCCCCATTGTTTGTTTTGGTTGTCATTCCTTACTAAATTTGTTCACACCAGCAAGTTCAGATATTTCATCTCCATAGCTAAACAATACAAACCAGAACACTTCAGTCTTTGAAGACTGAAAACTGAAAACTTGAAACTCTTTGATTCAGAGTTTGACAGTAAGGGTAAATCAGGTACAAGCGTAAAACTCAGCTATACCATTTTGCAAAGTAAGGGGTGTTAATTATATCTTAAATCTTTTGCATGCAGGGAAAATACATGACTTTTGCACACAGAACTCAAATATTGCACAGCTTTATGTTTAATTTTACAAAATAGAGTTGAGCTAAGAAATTTCACCTCAAATATAATTTTGCTTTCACAATGTAAATGTGCCTCCCCTTGCAGTTCAGCATGGTACTGCTCAGGTCTACACTTGCACCTAAAACAAAGGTGTAAGTGCAACTCTGAATCAGGCCCTGAGTACACCTATTGTCACTAAAAGATGGAAATGATCTACACAGAATAAGAAAAGATTACTACTACTAAAGTATGCTTTAAATGCATGTTCAATAACCATGAACGCAACCCAAGGAAACCCAGTTTCTTCACATTTATGAGTGGGACTTTCTGTACACGCCAATATATAAACTTTTATTATTAAACTTTATGTGCAGCCTTCAACAGAGTAAACCTGCGAGATCCAATTATTTTACTTCTACACTTAAAAAAAAAAAAACACAACACATCGGGGGATACTCAATTCTATCTTGCGCTGAGCTATGCCACCAAAATAATAAATAAATAAAAAAGCCTAAAATTTAGACATCCCAAAAAAACACCTTAAGAATTTTGCACTTGGCAATTACCCCAATACAGGAATGAGCTCACTTCACATCTACAAATTAAACTGCATTTCCCACATTGCTAAAAGTGTATTTCAAATAAATTCTCTATTAAAGGGTATGTAAATAAGAATTCTGAGAAGGCAGCAAAAGCCAGGCCTCAGCCTTCATTTGACACAAGTTGTCCATAGAGCTGTGCATTTCCCCAATCACTGCCTACATATGCAGTACTATAAGAGGTGTTCAATCAGCACCCATGTGAAGAGGATGGAGCAAATGTACCGGTATTTCTAAGGTTTCAAATGGAAACAACCAACAACCTTTCAACTTCAGTAGATACCATATACATGTTTCTATTTTTGAATCATGTTTTAGGAATGTATTGTGTAGCGCATTATGCATCATAGCTGTCTTAATACTATAAAACGCTAAGCAAAAAAATACATACATACATACAGGTGAAACTCAAAAAATTAGAATATCGTTTTCAAAAGTTCATTTATTTCAGTAATTCAACTTAAAAGGTGAAACTATTATATAGACTTATTTCATGCAAAGTGAGATATTTCAAGCCTTTATTTGTATTAATTTTGATGATTATGGCTTACAGCTTATGAGAACCCCAATATCAAAATCTCACAAAATTAGAATAACGTGACAAGGTTCAGCATTATAGGCTCAAAGTGTCACACTCTAATCAGCAAATTATTCCAAAACACCTGCAAAGGATTCCTGAGCCTTTAAATAGACTCTCAGTCTGAATTAGTAGAATTCACAATCACGGGGAAGACTGCTGACCTGACAGTTGTGTAGAAAGCCATCATTGACACCCTCCACAAGGAGGGAAAGTCTCAAAAGGAAATTGGTAAAGAAATTGGATGTTCTCAAAGTGCTGTATCAAAGCACATTAATAGAAAGGTAAGTAGAAGTGCAAAATGTGGAGGAAAAAGGTGCACAAGCAGCAGGGAAAATTATAATATAGATATAGATAGATAACAGAATCTACTTAGTGGCAGACCAGTATTGAATATAATAGGAAAACTGTTTTTGAGTATATGGATATATAGATATGTATAGATATATATATCTATAGATAGATATATAGATATATACACACACACACACACACACACACACACACACACACACACACACACAATGCAAATGAGTACTTTTACAACACATTAAAAGCAAGAGAAAACAGCAAAGATGTGAATGGAACTCACTGGTACCAACTACTTCAAAAATTAACATTTTCCTTCGGAGGCATTTTAAGTTGTCACCGGGTTATTCCCTAGTCTTTCCAGTGACCCACAATTTGCACTCACAATGTAGAGCAACAAGGGGCAAGCTACCGTAACAAACTATAGATATGTAAATCATTGAAGTCATAGTAACATTATACATATTGTAGTTGTTAAACATACAAAAAACCCAAGTTTTAAAAGTCTTTAAAGGTGCTTTTTTTTTGTTTATGCATTGTGTGCCACCATCCTAAATGACATCAGTAGCACTCCCATCACAGCAGTTCACAACCTCTTCTAAATATAACCAGAAACACCCAGTTCTCAATAGCAACTACTGGTTAAGCCCATGGACAATTGACGCAAGTTGCAGACTATGGGCTGGATCCAGATTTAAGAAGCTTGAAATTAAGAAAGGAAGGTTACACCTAGGCAAAACCATGTTGATTTCGGGGGGAGGCAAGTTAATTGTATTCTTTGCATGCAGGGATAAACCTTTGAATTGCTTACTGCACACAGATACTGACCAGCTTTACTATTACACGATTATTTAGACTTAGAATAGGAGCATCGCCTCTCTACTCTAATACTGTTTGCAACAGATGAAATGTGACCCCCCTGCAATCAACATGCTTTAGCCCAGGAGTAACTTTCCTCTCTTAATTTCAAGCTCCTTTTTAAGTCTGGATCCAGCCCTATGACACGCAGACATATTAATCCATTAAATTTACCTAGAATAATATGTTTCATTCTATTAAATAGACAATGAATTCCCTAATTTCATATTTACATTATAGAATTTATTTATTGTCATTAAAAGTTAGGATGGAATTTGAAGCTAAAATAACAGTTGAAAGTGGCAACTTTATAAACAGTGTGTTATTATGCAGTATCGAAGCTTTTCTCAGCATTAACATTGAACACATCTTTTCTACCAAAGTGCTTTGTGAACAAATGAGTAACTACTTGAAATTTACTTGAACACCTAATGACAAAACTAGGCCCAACCACAGATTTAGCATGTCACATAAAAGTTTGCTATACTTGAGAAAATCACACCCAGTGACACACAAGGGCTGGGACAAATAAAGTCAAAGTGTAGTCTTCTAACAGGCAAATGAAGCATTATAATCTTAAACTGGGGACACTCCTATCAAGCCAATCATACAATTACTAAAGACCATTTCAGCCAATATCGTATATGCTCCCACATTGTTTTGTTTCATAATTTCCCAATTTATTATTTTCCCAAATAAAATGTATCTGCCTGTTTATAATCTCTTTTGGTAAAATTAAGCCAAATACAAAGAAAAGTTTAGCAACACATACATTTTTACAATACAACAGTGTACAGTACACATTATGCCACTATACATATAAGACATTGTGAAAAGCGAAAATTAAGCACTCAAAAACACAATCAGATGTTGGTTTGGTAAATTCTGCAGCATCTGTGGACAGTACACATCGGTAAGATATCTGATTAAACTGTTTGATCACGTAAACTGCACGATAATCGGCAGAAAACGCACTAGTGTGTACCCAGCATAAGCCTCCAAATTTAGAAAGTAGCCTGGTACTTCAGTATTCTTGAATGGTCATCTAAGTATACATTTTTCCTGTATTGTGAAAATAGTTTATTCCTATTTGCAAGCTATACACAATATGCATTCCAACCGGTGTAGAATGCAGTCTCTTATGCAATATAAAGCATGACAATTAAATGGAGATTTTGCCAGAGTTTACAAATAATGGCAGTGTGCAGAACACAATCAAGAAAAACACCTGAAGAAATACAGATGCTAGGACAACAACCATTGCCAACATGTAGAAAACATTTCTATAGATGGGCACTGCAAGGCACATAGCACTGAGCTACATCTAGCACGGCCAGCAGGTACAATCAATACAGCAATCCTCATTGTACAATGATCTTCATACGCCATCCTCCCCACAAAGCCCTCACCCTACAGGCCAGCCTACCCACCGCATCCGTCCGTTGTCAACAAACATGCCGCCGCCGGTGTAGCCGGACTCTCCAACCAACACAACAATCGCTGTGTACTCCCACTACCATCGTGCCCATCACCACTGCCCTTCGTCCTATTCCCTCCGGAGCTTAAACAAAGCACGGCTACCAACCCCCACGACACTAACCCAGAGAGCGAAGCACTGCCACCACCAACACCACAACAACAATATCCACCTTCCCTGCCCAAGAGCCTCTCTCACCATGAATAGGTCTGCTCGGCCATGGCGGCGTCTCCTCAAGGGGGAGGGGGGGGGGTCAGGGCTCTGGCCCAGTGTTTGTCAGCGGCGGTTCTGCGGCTTCGCACACAACATGGCGGCCCTAGCTTAGTGTGCACTGATACGGGGATCCCGTAGAGGTAGGCCCATGGCACACAGTAAGACAGAAGCAGCGAACACCGGAGTTGCACTGACGGAGAGACCACGGCTGCGCGCTCGGGTCTTGCAAGCACAATGCGCGCTCCCGACACGCTCTTTGAGTGTGCGCGCACACGCGATACGCAGATCGCATCACGTGGTCAGAGTAGGTGTGGCTCGATAATAAACTCACTGCCCATTACGTCACTTTGAGAATTGTGGTTAGTCGCCAAAATACATGTTAGCATCTGCTGAAAGTTATTGCAGGTGCTAAAGTTACCTCAGAGTCCTGGGACTTTATAAATAAAAATACAATGTAACAGACAGGCATTGCATAGAAGTAGAAAGTAACTTCTAAAAGCACTATTAATTAACTATAGATAGTATATTTCCTTACAATACACCATTTTTCATTGGGATTGTTTAACACAAGAGACTCCAACAGAAAGATGGGTCTATAATGATAGAAATAAAATAGTAAAAAACACAGCGAATGACTAAGAAGTGCTACATAGATGGATGAGTTCACCAACAACTGAGTTGTTAGAACACAATTTAATTAATCCGCATGATAAAAAATGGAAGCACCATAAAACAATAAAAAAAAATATATTTAAATGTACCCCAATACTACATATATTATAGAGTAAATCTATGCCACTTAGGATACACTAATAATAAAGCCCCCGATCGCACAAACATAAGACAGTAAAAATCTCAATTTATTAAACCAGTTCTATAATGCAAATGATAGTAGGAGCACACCAACTCCAGCCGAAGTCTCCTGTGGAGCAGTTGCGACACTAGGGTTGCAGACCCTCCAACAAGACCCATTCCATTAGGTACAATTTTATCCGCTCCTGAGCTTTCAACTGTCATTCACCTGGTTTAACAGCACCCCCCATGGACCTTACCAAACAATTTAAAATATATGCACAACTTACATGTATTTACAGTTTCATGTGGTTAAAGTGAAATATCAGTAGGAAAACAGAATGGAAAGGAAAAACATTCAAAATTATGTTAATTTTAACTTCACAGTTACATGAGATACATGGAATATAGAAATATGCTCATAAATAAAATAATACCAATAAAATAAACAGGAGCAGAAACACAAGTACTTACTGAACATCTCTACTCATTCAGAACATTCCTGTCCTGGCCTTCACAGCTGCAAACTTCTGAATCACTTCATCAAAATTCATGCCTTTTGTCAACTCACTTTCTGCCCCCACACTCCTTGCCATACGTTTCAC
>WWET01000317.1:444293-454911 GCA_011038615.1 Limnodynastes dumerilii
TTATGTGATCTATGAGATGTTTTATGATTTGTATCTTTAGAGGAAGCTACAGATAGACATTTTTATAAGATAGGAGTTCATGGGAGGTAATTTGGAGATTGCTTAGAAGAGCTGGGCTTATAAGAATAGAGGGATCTGAATGAGGGTTATTGAAAGATGTATAAAAAGTGATAGGAAATGTTGTGTAAGGAAATCAGAAATAGCAGTGGTGTAAGCATTGCAGGGAAATTGTATGAAAATGTAAAAGCAAGTGAAATGAAGGGTAATGATATGTTAAGAGTATGTGGGTATAACAGAAGCAACATATAAAGCATAAATAAGCGTTTTTCTTTGAAAGTTTCAAGTAGTATTTACAGGATATTCACAGAGTTGCTGGATGGTGCAGAGTTGATAGTGGTCTTGATTAGTTGTTTTCCTGGTAGAATGTTCCCTCCTGTTCTCCTCTTGTGCAACACTTGTATAACGCTTTCATATCCATGATGTTGTTATTATTTAAGTACTTTGAAAATTGTACTTAGAATAATTGGGCTTAGAATGTCTACATAGAAAATGTCGACAGCCCACGGCTTACACAGCCTCTCTAATCTGAGTCTAAATTTAATATGATGCCATGAAAATGTAAACCATATAAATGTAAACAAGGAAAGAATGGGGAAGAAAATAAGCCCCCCCCCCAAAAAAAAATAAAAAAAATAAAATAGAAATAAACAAAAAAAATAAAAGGAGAAGAAGTTAGAGAGAAAGTAAGAAAAGTTAATCAATAAAAGAAAAAAGTTACTCAAGGCATTCAATAAAAAGGTAAGGTCTCCTTTCGGAATTCCTTACAGGTAAGAATAGGCCACACCCCTCATCTGCATAGAAGCCTGGATCCAACAAGGATCCGCTCAGGGCATCAGAAGTCTGGATCTGGTTCATAATGTGAAAAAATATGGAGGCTTAAACAGCTATTGCAAAGCCTGCACCTTCACTGCATCACATGCCATGTGAGTGCCAACTTTGTTGCCTTATTCCTTCATATAGAGTTTTGTTTGTGCAGGTTTGTTGCATTTAGTGTTGTTTTTATTGCATTTAAAAAAAAATACATCAATGGACATTGTTTAATGTTTTTCAAAGAAATGCTTTCTAGAACAGTAGCTAGTTGTTAAAATAAGATTTATAGCAACGATGATATGATTATTTTGGCTCCAGCACCAACTGGTGATTATTTGTGCAACACATCATCCAACAATAGCAGCTGTATTGCCCCTAGGCAGGGTGTAATCCAAGATTTGTGACAGGTTATAGCGCAATTCAAATCTAGTTTTGTATCACTCCCTTCTTATCCAAGACAACACACACACACACACACAAACACGCAAATATATAAATTGTGGGAGTCAGTAGAGGTCATCTACAATCATTAGAGAAACTTAAGGGGTTTTCACAAAAGCTTTTGTTGGATTTTACATTCTTCAGATAAATGTAATGGAAAACTTACAAGGAAGTTATAAGTAAGAGAAGATACAGAAAAATAAACAACCACAAAAATCCCCAGCTCACTGTCAGCCAGAATGCAGAAGTCTGAGTTATACCAATTACTCATAGCTGTCGACTCTCCCGGAATGTCTGGGACACTCTTGAAATTCGGGCAGTTTTCCCAGTATCCCGGGAGAGACGGCAAATCTCCCGCAAGGGACTTGAGGCTCGTGGTTTCCATGAAACCACAGCCTCAAGTCCTGCCCCCCTGCCTGGCATCACTTGTTTACTAGTGTGTTGCTAGGGACAGGGAGGGACTTGATGACGCAAATTGTGTCATCTAGCCCCACCCCCGTCCCTATGAAACCCTGAAAGGGGTATTTGATAGTCAAGGGGTGGGGCTTATTGACGCGATTTGCATAAATTGTGCCGTTAAGCTCCGCCTGCCCCATGCATGCATCTATGGCTTCCCTCCGGGATCTCCTTGAGGGAAGCTTTTAAATGTCGGCAACCCTGAAATTACTATTATACAAATTATATGCTTATTAGTTCATGGTGCTTTTGCGATTATCCCTATTGTGGGTCACATATTCATATTAAGGGGTTATGAACAGAAAGTGAGGGTTCCATTCATTAGACTCATTACATTCTTCAGGGTCACTGACCTAAGTGTAGGCAATTTTTTTTTTTTATTCAGTACTTTTTTATTGATTTTTATACACAGAAATAAAACAGAAAAATTCACAAACACATATGACACTTATAACAACATACAGAACAATAACCTCGTCCCACCCGTAGCACTGCTACCGACATACAACCACCCCAAGCAGGCAGTCCAATAGTACATACTGCAGCTAAATCGGCAGAGAAGTTTGTCAGTGCAGAGAGATTCGACCCAATAGAGAGCAGAACTACAAAGGATCCTCTAAAATTATACTATATTGTGAATCATACCACCTCGCCCAGACTTTGTGGTACTTATGAAGGGCCTTTCTTTGAGTGTACAAGTATCTCTCATGACCCACCGTATCATTCATTAAAGCTAACCAACGCTGCAGGGTTGGGGGGTCGGGCGCCATCCAGGATCTTGCAATAATGACTTTGGCCATTGTGGACACGTTAAGCACATATTTGTATAAAACCACCCCAATCGTCTCCTCCACAGAGACCCCGAATAAAACCAATTGAGGCTCCAAGGGAGGAAGCTCTTTAGCAGTGTCCCGTACACATGCACATACACTCTCCCAGAAACGAAAAACAAATGGACAGGACCACAGTAAGTGCCAAAAGCCTGCATCGGATGCACCACCTTTTGCAGACCCATGGGAGTCTGATATACCCTGTGCACTATATAAAAGTGTATTTGTTAATAGCACAGGCACGCCATGGCATCCCTAGTACACCCCACAATATGCCCCCTGGTGTCGTCAGCCATAGAGCCCAGATCCAGTGCCCACTTATCCCTCAATTTGGTAAAATCAGTCAAACCTATAGCTCCATTCAAAGTGCTATATATATATATATATATATATATATATATATGATATTATCTTCCTAGGGCTCAACTTGCTCAGTAGTTGTTTTACCTTTGAGTCCACAATAATTGGAGGACCCTCTCTAAACTGGGACCCCAAGGTGTGCCTGAGCTGGAGGTAAGTATAAAAGTTGGAAGAAGGGAAAAGGAATTCCTCCTGCAGGTGGGCAAAGGTCTTTAACACCCCGTTATGATATGCCTGTTCCAATGACTGCAGTAATGAACGTGACCACACATTATGCACTCCCATGGCCTGTATTTCCAGGAAAGCAGGGTTATGCCACAGTGGCATATCCGGATCCACCCCCACACTCTGCAGAAGCTGCCCTGCCAGTCGCCATACCTCAACAGCCTGTTTAACAATTGGACAAAAACTCTTCCTAGTTCTGCCAACCAGTAGTAGCTGCAGGGGATCCAAGCGCGGGGAGGAACGCTCTACCAGGGCGTGAACAATCCCCCCAGACCGATTCTGGTTCACCCACGGGAGCAAATGGCTAAATTGGGAAGCTATATAATAATAATGGAGATTAGGTAAGGCCAGGCCGCCCTCCCCCTTTTCCCGACATAGCGTTGGTATCTTTAGTTTGGGTTTACGCCTGGCCCATATAAAGGAAGAAAGTAACCAATTAATCATTGCAAAAACTTTGCACGGGAGGTAGATTGGTGATTGTTGCAGGACATACAAATACTTGGGTTGAATCACCATCTTCACCAAATTTATTCTGCCTGTGACAGTGGGCTGGATCCAGACTTAAGTAAGTGCTTGAAATTAGTTACTCCTGGGCTAAACCATGTTGATTGCAGGGGAGTCTTATTTAATCTGTTGCAAATATTATTAGAGTTGAGAGGTGATATTTCCAATCCCAAGTCTAAATAACATTGTGATAGTAAAGCTTATCAGTACTTATGTGCAGTAAGCAATTCAAATATATATCCCTGCATGCATGAATACAATTAACTTGACTCCCCCTGCAATCAACATGGTTTAGCCCAGGAGTAACTAATTTCATTTACTTAAGTCTGGATCCAGCCCAGTGAGAGGAAGCTTTTGCCACTGATGGAACTTATTCTTAAAGAAGGAATCTACAGGTGTGAGATTAAGAGGGACGAAATCAGAGGCTTTGTGAAATATCCATATTCCCAGGTATTTGAAGCAAAAGGTTCATTGTAGGGGGACTCGGGAGGAATCTACACAGCCCAATGGGAAAATATGGGATTATGTCCAATTGATCTTTAATCCAGAATAAACCCTGAAGGTATCTACCGTGCTCAGTACATGACCCATAGATTGGTCCACATCAGACAGGAATAATAACACATCATCTGCGTAGAGTGCTATAGTATCCAAGGAGCCACCGGCAGGTAGGCCCACTATATCCGTGCTAGGGCGTATGATGCAGACGAGGGGCTCTATAGCTAGCGCAAATAGTGACAGGGACAGGGGGCAACCTTGATGTGTACCTCTGCCCAGAGCAAATGGACCGGATGTGTGGCCATTAACACAGACCCTGGCCACGGGAGAAGAATAAAGCAGGTATACCCACCTAACAAACCTGTCCATTCAACGGAGTCGAACGCCTTAGCTGCATCTAGAGATAGAACCGCAGCCTTAGGCAAATTGGTGGTAGTAGATTTGCCCGGCATGAAACCTGTCTGATCAGGATGAACGATCTGGGTAATGACTCTATTTAGCCTGGTCGCCAGCAATTTCTCCAATATCTTTACATCTGTCGATAGCAATGAAATGGGACGGTAGGATTTAGGCTGTAAGGGGTCCTTATCTGGCTTGGGAATCATGACTATTAAAGCTTCCAGCATGGAGGGTGGCAACTCTCCTGCCTCAAAGAACCCATTAAAATGCAGCAGCAACTGAGGAGTGAGGAACTCAGAAAACATTTTATAGACTTCTACAGGTATTCCATCCACCCCAGGGGCCTTATGGTTGGGGAAGGAACCAATCACCTCCACGAACTCTTCTACCATAAAGGGGCATCTAAAAAGTCCACTGAGTCCTGGGGAAGTCTACGGAAACGGACTTGGTCCAGGTAACTGAGCAGTTAGGCATGGGCATATGTCACTTGAGTCGAGTACAAACATTTATAAAACTGGAAAAAGACATCAGAAATGTCCGAACCTATGTAACACATGACCCCCTGGGTGTCCTGAATAGCCGGTATAATGTTATTTCCCCTAACCTCCCTTTCCAGGCAGCTAAGGTAGCTGCCCCCTGCATCCGCCTGAGTGTTTGGCAAAAAGGAGTCTTCACTTGGCCTTGTCCTGCAAGTAGTCAGCCCATTCTCTCTGTCCCTGCAGCCAGGCCCTCCTATCCTCCGGATCTCTGGACAATATATATCTGTCCTCTAAGGTTCTATAGTTTTATTCTACTTCTACCTCGTTCACACGGTGGAAGCGCTTGATACCCACAACACTTTTTATGAAGGAGCCACGTTGTACCGCCTTAAATGCATCCCAGTCTGCCCCCACCCCCGCAGTATCCTGATTGACATTAAAGCAACCTTCCCATTCCGCCACTAAATCAACCCCGGACCCCATTAATGTTAACCAAAAAGGATTAAGCTTCCAGAACCGAGTTCCCTTGTCCGGATCCAAACTGAGTGATAACAATACCGGTGAGTGGTTCAAATACCTCTAGACATATACTAGACTCTATCTACTCGTGGACCTAATGTTTGTGAAACCAGAGCTAAGTCAATATGAGATAATGTATTATGGGAAGCAGACTGACACAAATATTGCTGCGTCTGTGGGAATCTCATCCGCCATGGGTCCACCCATCCTAGTTCCTGAATAAGTCTTGCAAACGGGGTAGGGCCAGAGGGAGGGGCAGCCAACTGCTCACTCCACCTATCCAGAGATTGGTCTAACACATTGTGAAAATCCCCCATGCACACCACCTCAGTAGCCGGGGCCTGGGATACAAAGGAAGCAGCACAGCCTAGGACTTCGCCACTGTAAGGAGGGTGAACGTAAATCCCCAGGATAAATAAAGGTACTGTATGAAAGACATACCGACCATACGGGTCTATCCTGGCTTGCTCCAACACAAATTTCACATGCATACATACCAGAATGGACACTCCCTGGGAGTTATTGGCATAGGGCGAGTGATAGGCCTAACCCACCCATGGGCTTTTCAGAGAGAGGAGATGACTACCCATCAGGTGTGTCTCCACCAGACATGTAGGGCCATATTCAGACCGCTTATACGCAATCTACGTTGCAAAAAATAACGTAGATGTCGTAATAAAGTTACTGCGCATGCGCAGTAGTTCATATCGGTAAACTCCAGCCGCATATGCAATGTGTCTGGAGATCTGAATAAGGCCCGTAATATCAGATTTGTATTTCTTAACTTGGTTCAGGACCAGTGAGCGTTTAACTCTGTCGTTTAACCCCCTTGTGTTCCATGTAAGAAAAGTTAGCCCTCCCCCTCAGTTATCACACTGGAAGATGCCCTCTCTAACTTGTCAGTATAATTTTGCAATACTCAACCCCCGAATACATATGACCAGCGTGCCCCAGAAAACCCTGAATACACAGCAAAACAGTAGAAATCTTACAAGCATTAAAACCACATAGCAGCAGTGCTACCCACCCCATTAAACCCACCCTGCATGCCCATGCAACCTATGGGATACCTTGACCCTAAACTTTAAACAATACAACCAACCCCTCTTACCCCTTATGCCTTAATACTACCCATTAAACGTAACCAAAGAAACAGCTTAAACAGCTAAAGAAGCCCATACAAAATGACCGCCATAGAGTCCCAGAAGTGAAACCCCCAGGAAACCTGTGCAACAAAGTCAGTAGTGACACTCATTCTGCTGCTTGCTCCCTTCTCGAAGGACGTCAAGCCAGTCTGTAGCATCGCCGGGAGTTTGGAAGAAGTGTGCCGACCCATCTGCAATCACTCGAAGCTTGGCAGGATATAACATCGCATAGGGTAATTGTAGTTCATGAAGATGCCTTTTAACTTGCACAAATTGAGCTCTAGATTTTTGTATATCCAAAGCAAAATCAGGAAACACAGACACTGTATGGTTCTCAAACCGGAGAGGACCCTTGACACGAGCCAGCCGTAATACCGCATCCCGGTCTCTATAATGTAGAAGCTTTGCAATGAATGTTCGGACTGGAACCCCCCCGGGGGGTTGGCCTGGTGGTTACCTGATGCGCACGCTCCACAGCAAATCGTTTGGAGAAGTAATTTTTGCCAAATTCCTGCAGGAGCCATGATTCCAGGAACTTCTCCGGAGTCTTGCCCTCCGCCCTTTCCAGCAGACCTACGAACCGTAAGTTATTACAATGGAGTCTCCCCTCCAAGTCACAGAGTTTGGATTTGTACTCCCACATCTCGCAAATCAGAGTAGCAATCTGATCTGGAAGGGGGGCCACGGTGTCATCAAGAACAAAGATACGACGTTCAGTCTCAGTGACCCGATCCCGCACCCGCTGCATATCTTGCCGCAGCTGGGGAATATCCATTTGCACCTTCTCCATCAGAGATTTCTCAGAAGCAGATATGGCCACCAGTATTTGGTGATGCGTGTGCCCTCCAAGATGGCGCCCGGAAATGGCCGCCGTTCACGCCAAAACCACCAGCCGGCTCTGACCACTAGAAAGAGGTAACTACTACGCTGCCCCTGGCCATCTCCTTCACAGCAGGGTATGTGCCGCAGCCGCCGCACCTCCAGCTCCCTCCGGCTCCCTTGCTACACCTCCGACCACCGCGCCGCTTCAGACTGCATCACCGACAGGCTCCCACGCCCAAACTGCAAGTGTCCTCCGGAACCCGGCTAAAGAAGCGAAAAAATCTCCAGCGCTTCCCCCATGATGTCAGCAGCAGGTAAGTATCCCACTCAGGCGTTAGCACAGCCGCGGGGACTCCAATAACCGGATGATTTTACGGATTTTTGCTAGCTCCAAGCCATGCCCCCAAGTGTAGGCTATTTAGTACTTGCACATATGTGAGAGTTTTATAAAGCTGTCAGGCTGGTCAGGCTGTCTCATTGCCTGGCAAAAGATACTGCTGAGTGAGTCTCTGTGAGAAGACCAGACTGAAAATAGAGAACCTAATATCTCACTGCCTCAATAGCTGGTGGTTCTGTTGGTAAGGCCTTAAATTGCCCCTCCTGGACTGGATGATGAGACTAAATTGGGGTTTTAGTCAATGAAATGTGAACTATATATTTGAAACAATGAACACCATGTTTAAATTACATTTTGATATTTATTCTGTCTCATATAAGATTACATAACAGTCTAAATATAATACAGCTGTGATGGTTACAATGACAATAACATATTCGGCAATGATACACAAAAGCTAGCTGTTTACTTTCTTAAATTATTAAATAGAGCATATAAAAAAAAATAAATAAATAAAAAGATTATTCCTTACTTTGTCCCCACTAACACAGCAGCCCATGCTCTTCTCTGCTTAGCCATGCTCTCTACTCCGCTCTGTCCATGCTCTCTCTTCAGTTGACCCTATTGGCCCTCTTGACGGGTTACTGTCAGCACAACATATATTACGATGACACACCTGTATAATGCATCGGACTGTGTGATGTTTAGGAGAAGAAAGACGTTTAACTTGAACCTGCTAATTTTTTTTATATATATATTTATTAGAGTTCAAATATCATATGAATAAGTACATTACAAGTGCATATGATAAACAACAGTAAACTTTTCAAACATCCTATGAGTTAGTACAATACAAGTGCATATGATAAATAGCAGTAAACTGTTATTGAGGTGACAAAATCAACCACTGCTTTACATATTAAATATTCTGGTTTGCAAACATGTATGGTGACAATGGGCCTGATCCAGAGCTACGAAATTGGCCGATTTCGTGTGAGCGTACGACCGTATTTTGCGTATTTTCGTACAAAAATTCGCACCGCGCATGCCCAGTATGACAGCTTCCGGTCGGCTGGACGACATGAGCGTATAGTGGTCGTATGGTGTGCGAATTTTTCGCTCGAGGGGCGTGCGTTCAGTACGACGGTCGCCTGGGCGCTCGTTTTACAACAGGGAGGCGGGGATAGCCATTTAAATTGTACAGTATGGGCGTGCTAAGGCCGTACGATTTGCGTATTATGTGCGAAAATTCGTACGGCCGACGGTAGTACCCAGTGTAGGGTATAGCCGCCGTAAGCAGGTACTTTACTATGGGAGTGTTAGGGGCGTGCATGTTTTTTTCGCACGGTCGAACGTACGCATTCGCTCGCCGTGCGAATTTTCGTAGCTCTGGATCAGGCCCAATGACTGGATGATCCTCAGTCATCTATATTTGAGTAATATTATAGATATATTGTCAAAGGTGTTTTCATGAACATTGTTAATAATGTATTTCAAAAATACTTTCTGGTGGTTATTCTGAAAGTTTTACTCCAGCCTAAGGGTTATGCATCCTACGTGTATTAATTATGAGTTTGTTTCAGAACTCGATATAAAAATAGGCTGATCTGCCATAAAGGTACGTTTTTCATACCAGTTAGTTTGATGGAAACATCTATGGATATTGTTTCTAATGGATGGAGATAGGGTGTCTATATAATTTTCCCATTGTGTGGAAATTTTTCTGTGTGTTTTTCTTTATGAAGAGAAGCCTCCAGCCAGTCCATTTGAAATACATAATACAGTTTGGATCGAAAGAGAGTTAACGTAGGAGGTTCTCGTCTAATCCATATGTGTAAAATGCATTTCTTAGCGACTGCCGAAAGAATGAAAAGGAACTGTCTATGCTCTATGCTATTTTGCACTGAATCTCCGGTTCAGTTATGCCCAGGACACCGCATAGTGAACTAAGCGGTAGATAATTAAACAAGTGTGTCGACACAAATAGTTGAATTTTTTTCCAGAAACCTTTGATTATGGGACATTCCCAAATACAATGATAAAAGGAGGCATCAGGGTGATTGCACTTAGGATATTCCCCCGATTCCAATAAACCTGCTGCATGGCTTCTGCTGGGCGAGAAATATCCCTTGTGAAAAATGTTAAAAAACATTTCTCTGTACATACTAGCTTTCATTGTGTCACATAAGAAAGTAAGAGCTTTAAGTATTTTTTCCACTGTCAGCACAGTTCTCCCATGTATGTCTATCAGGGACCGAATAGTGCTTCCTGTCTGCACAGGAACCAGCGTTAGCAGGGAGGAGGGACAGCGCGCCACAGAGGAAGGGAAGACATCTAAGGTAAGTGAAGAAATACCAGGAGACTGTACATGATGGGGATATTTTGGAGGCTGGTGACATGAAGAGGGGTACTGGGGAGGGGGGAGCCTCCCATGTAATCAGGGACCGAATAGTGCTTCCTGTCTGCACAGGAACCAGCGTTAGCAGGGAGGAGGGACAGCGCGCCACAGAGGAAGGGAAGACATCTAAGGTAAGTGAAGAAATACCATACCAGTGTACATGATGGGGATATTCTGGAGGCTGGTGACATGATGTGGGATACTGGGGGGGATGGTGACATGATGGGGGATACTGGGGAAGGGGGGGCTGAAGACATGATGGGGGATACTGGGGGGGAGGCTGAAAACATGATGGAGGAGACTGGGGGCATGGAGACATGATAGTGGGTACTGGG
>WWET01000317.1:470611-483906 GCA_011038615.1 Limnodynastes dumerilii
ATATGTATATATATACACACGCGCATTTCAAATGTGCCTCTAGCATTCAGATTCCCAGAAGATAGGGGTGAATAACTGGATGCAAAGGAATAATACAGGTGGAATGTAGGTGGGACAAGTTATCCTCCTGTAGCTGTACTAGTGGTAATACATACAGTTAGTTCAGGATAGAACAGGCTGCAGACAGAATAGATATATATCCTGTGTCTGTGAAAGTGGTGAAGTGAATGATGCAGATCTGACCCAATACTCAGGCACAGGTAGAGTTTAATTAGCTGGTGGTCAGTGCCCTGACCACTGCTGCATGGGATGAAACAGTATATTGTTGCCTAGCACAGGATGCCTGTAAGAAGAATGTTGCTGGGACAGGAAAGCAGTCATTTCCTTACCTGCCAAAAGACATGTAAACAGTTACTGTAAAAAGAAGAGGTAAGTGAAAAGATGGTTGTCTTAGTGAAATGGGAGGTCTTAACACAATGGGGGTAGGTGCTAAACATTGTGGAAATGGCAAGGGGCTGGAAAGCACAGTTGGGAGAGGGGCAGGAGAACATTGGGAGGGGCCAGACAGTACAGGGGGAAGAGGTGATTATAGATAAAGGGGTGGGCATGGAACTGGAGAGATCAGTGGAGAAAATTAACAGGAGAAAACAGTGAAGAGGGGGGGGCTAGAATAGTGGGAGAAGGTGTCAGAGTTAGTTTTGCACATGCTAGAAAGTTCAAAAGGGTTCAAATTGTTAGTAAAGCATTCCTCTCAAGCAACATTTTAGAAATACCTCTACTTTGGGGCATAATCAATGTAAATACTCAGTTTCCATGGTGATCCATGTAAATACCACTTCTACTCACCGGCCTGTTCTCTTCAGAGTGGGCCAGTGCTTTGTTATATTCACAAAGCCTGGGAGCAGAATTTTACACTCCGCTCCCGGCGTTAAACTAACGCCAGCCCAGCCTGCGTAGTAACTATTTTATATAATCTACATATTGTTTTGTTACATGGATTGCGTATATGCGGTCTTAAAGACAGCATATACGCAATCTACGTAATGAAACGATACGTAGTTTACATAAAATAGTTTCTACACATGCGTAGTAGCTAATATCGGTAAATTACGGATGTATGTGCAATACGTCCGGGAGTGTGAATCCGGGCCTGTATCTGTATGTAACTGAAGAGCTACTCCTTCCGTATTATAAGCTGCCAAATTACTATAAAAGAGTTTCTGCTGCTGAAGATATTCAAACCGTGAAAACCCAAATTTGCAGATGTAAGGAGAAGATGATCTCTCTATTGATGCATACAATAGTATTGCTTTTCTAACCTATTATGTGTCAGTGACAACACGATATAGTAACACCTGCTCGTTTGCATGTCATTGGTTGAGTTTCTGGGAGTGAAATATTACCTCGTTGTAGTTTTTCCAGATCAGTGGTTGTTCAGGAACCAAATAAGATTACATTTCCTCCCCTCACAATGCTTTAGGTAAAGAATATTTTGAGTGGAAATGGTGATACAAACCTTTTGCTAGCCCAATATAAGAAACATGCACAATTAAATTTAAAATACATTGCCTATATTAATAATGATCATCAGTTTCAAAGACATGTAGCTGACAGGAAGCTGCCATGACGTTTACTTCCACATAAGATATGCAGAGGAAAATAATTTATTACTGAAAATTATATCTCCCTTAAAATATTAGCATTTTTTATTTGTATTGCTCCATTACTGCTAGCTGTGCATGTAAAAATGTGTGTAACTAATGTTTCAGCAATTTTTTTATCGCTATTATGGCATAGTTACTGGTTAATGGCAGAGTTGCTGGGTAATTTTATTTCCTTTTTGTCTGTGCAGATTACCCCTGCCCATGGCCAGCGCAATGCGGTTCACGGGGGGGTGCAGGGCAGGATGCCACCAGACTAGACAGGTGATCATCCTCCTGTTCCCCACTCCACAGTGCTGGTTTGCCCCCTAAGATGGGCACAGCTGTTAAACATTGTAAGGCACTCTGGTGAAATTGCCTTACGAAAAAATTTTTCAAAAGGGGGCGTGGCTTCGCGGGTGTCGCGGAAGGGGCGTGGCTTCACGGCAATGTGATCTGGACTGACAAGGAGGAAGATGGTCCTGGCTTGTGCTGCATTAGGAAAGCAGGTGGGAATGGTGAATGGGTCACTACAAATACAACAGTGCTTATGCACTGACACAGGCTCTGTACATTGTGTAATGTGCTGGTGCTCTACTAATGCATTGTATACTGCTATTACCATTAGATCTGTTCCTTCAATATGAAACTACTATTTTACTGTGTGAAAGAAGTAATTTATAAATCACCTATAAAAAAAATATCAGAACAGGACTTGTTACAGCCAGTAACCAAAGCAATTCCTTAATGTATAATTTGTATTATTTATCAATCTACATTATAAACTACCTGTTTTCACAGAGAACCTTACTGGACGTTTTACATGTCCTGGCAGTCAGATAGTACGACCATATTATCAGTATTGTCATTTTACATATGTTTTATTTTTTAACAGTGCATCATATTAAGTAGCTCTTCACAATTTTACATACATCAACCTCTGCCGCATTACAGTCTAATTCCCTAACAAACAAACACACACACATACACACACACACACACACATACACACATATACACGCTAGGGGTAAGAGCTTGGGCAGGACGCGGCAGAGCTTCTTTGCCACGTTTTCGGGCTTCAAAAGGTTTGCAGCTATGATAATATACCTCACATGTATTACACGCATTGGAAACCCCCCTTTTAAAATCCTGCGTTTGCCACTGCTCCCCTTCAATGTACTCACTGAATGATCTAAGCTCACTTTGGCATCATTCACATCAGAGCCCACCACGGAGGAGAGCAGCAGCCAGAAGGAGGGAAGAGGTAAGCAATGTATTGGACTTATAAGGGGAATATTGGGAGATGGAGACACATATCGTCATGCCCTGTCATACAGAGTTGTGCACGAAATCAACTCAGTACGTAGTGAGATCCGCAGATCACTAAAAAATGCCAACATATGTACACGCCATGTGTATGTTTGTGCAATTAAGTCTGAATATGGTCCATGATGGGGAATACTGGGAGCTGGAGACACATTATGAGGTATATTTGGAGCTGGAGACACATGATGGTGGATGCAAGCAAGAAAAGGTGGGATAGGAAATCTTAACAGCTACTGCCATAAAATACCCTAGAGTGTCCAAAACTCTAAAAAACATGCAACATGGGGTTTTTACATCTCACCTGTATGCTGCTTGTCTATGGACCTTTTTATTCTATTGGACAATATTGATTTACTTGTGTTTTAGTGTACATTTTCCAGCGCTTTTAAATTACCCATAATTTCGTTTTATTACATAATGGTTGATGTGGAGACACATGATGAAGGATATTAGGAGCTGAAGACACACGATGGGGAATACTGGAAGCTGAAGTCACATGATGGGGGATACTGGGAGCTAGAGACACAGGATGGGGGATACTGGGAGCTGGAGACATAGGATGGGGGATACTGGGGGCTGGAGACATAGGATGGGGCATACTGGGAGCTGGAGACATAGGATGTGGGATACTGGGAGCTGGAGACACATGATGGGGGATACTGGGAGCTTGAGACACACGATGGGGAATACTGGGAGCTGAAGACACATGATGGCTGATACTGGGAGCTGGAGACACACGATGGGGAATACTGGGAGCTGAAGAAACATAATGGGGAATGCTGGGAGCTGAAAACACATGATGGGGGATACTGGGAGCTGGAGACATAGGACTGTATTAAAGCTTAAGAAGTTGCTGCTTCTTAAGAATGGTCTTTTAAGAAATGACCTACTATGCATGTGTAGTAGGTCATTTACGTAATCTACGTACCATTTAGGTAGAAATTTAAGAAAGAAGGAGCGTGCCACGTCATTCTCTGTCCTTTTTTAAGAACAGTGGGTGGGGAGAAATTTAAATTAATCGGGGAGGGTGTGGGGAAGGGATCACCATTCATATTTTCCTTCTTAAGGACCCGGTGTTCACTAGAGCCCCTAATAGTAGTCTGGGCTGCAGCACACATAGCAGGTCACGGCCCCAGGAGGCGTCACCCGGGAGAAGAAAGCCAAGATGAAGTAAGAGAAGGGGATAGATAGGCTGAAGCAGGAAGCGGGAAAAGGCAGGGCCAGAAGGTACTAGCCCTGGACGGACTACACAGAACACTGAACTGGGACAAGAGACTGACGGAATGCATGGACAAAACAAAGGACAAAGACAAGAGACCGACAAGACGCACTGGGGCTCTCAACAACACTCTCTTTCACGGGTTTTGTAAAGCATATTCTGTGTCACAGGATGAAAATTCTGCAGTGAGTATGCTTCCCCATGTTGCCATCTCAATAACACCACCAAAGCGGTTTTATGATACAATCTCTGGTCGCCCTAAATATTACAACCACTACCTTTTTTATTACAAATGTGTAGTGAGCTACACTGCAACCAAATGAATCTCTCCTTAAGTGAATATCTCCCTCTAGTTTATCTCCCTTCTAGCCCTCTTTTGGTGTCTTAAGGTTGCACTTTCCTCTAAGAAAAAAAAAATGTTAATAATTTAGTCAACCAATAGATAACAGTCAATACAACAGAGGCATAACAAGAAATTTTAGTGCCAGGGGAAAAAAGGAAAAATGGTGCCCCCTGACCCTGAATTCCAAACCAATTTAACATAAAATATTAACTTACTGGTGCCCCCATAAACTTGGTGCCCTGGGTAGCTGCCCCTATCACACACCCCTAGGTACAGCCCTGCAATACAGACATCAACACATAACAATACAGGATAGTTGCCAAGCATTAATTTAGGAATAGAGCAAATATATGCAAACATATCACCATCTTTGTGGAAAAACCAAAGAGAAAATATGATAGAGGAAACAAAAGAGGAAGGGATGGCGGTCTGATGGAAGGGGGACGTCACCTCAGAAGGGAGGAGAGGGGATGAAGGCAAGAAAATGAGCATTCAACTGGTTGAGCTGTAGGGCTGGATTCCGCCTTGGGGGCCTCTAACTAAGGAAGAGGGATAAGGGTTATCCTCCTGGCTAGTGGAGTCTGTCTCTGTTATGGTAATAGAGATGCCATAATGTGATAGGTCAAATCATATACTGTTCACATATGGAAGATTTGTCTCTAAACAGGACAGTGACTAAAACAGTGGGATAGATTTTAAATCAATTTTAAATGAGGGTATACAAAACTAAACATTAAATGTTAAACAGAGTATTATAAATATTTAAAGAGTTATTAAAGAGTCACTATCTGACACTACTAAATATCAAAGACTATGCACGTAAGAGAAACTGTGATCTTCTAGTAGTGCAATGGTGATAAAAATATAATTCAAGAACACACCCAAAGGTGACACATAACAAGAGCTGAACCTCTCCCATGCGACCCTGATTAAAATGCTGCCATAGTTTTATTTCACAGCTTCAGCGCTCTGCACTGTGTTATAGTTAATTGCGAAGCTAAAATTAACTGTTTGCTTACTCCACAGTTGGCAAATATTTATCTTAAAGACCAATTACATCAAAATATGAAATTTTTATATGTGAAACACAAATGTAATCACATTGAATATGTCTCCTATGTGCTTTATAAACCGTGTTTATTGGATTTTACAATTTTACATATAGACAGAGAGCCGAGGCCATGCTTAGATGCTGCATAACATTTACAGTGACAGGAATTATAGAGGCCCAAATACAAGTAAATTAGGCAAGAAAATCTGGAGATTGCAAAGGTCAAACTACAAAACTGTTCCTTGCCACTTGAGTAGGAGAGGAAACTATTGTGGCATCTCACAAACTCTCCAGCTTACTCGTAACTGCAAGTAAGGTCAAGAAGAGAGAGAACAGGATAAATAGGGGCAGAGGGTGGAAATGAGCTACTTGAATCTGACATGCAAGTATCTTGTCCGCATTATCCGCATAACCATTTGTAAATCACGTGCAATTGCTCTGCTAACTTCTAAATCAGCAACTGCTTCTGTCACTTGCTTGCAGTTGTCTTCGCTTCTCTGGTTTACAATTGTGCTGCAAACCTCTGACCCAGCAATTACTTCTATTGACTTTCTTGCAATGGCTTCTGTGATTGGGACAGCATGGTGGCTCAGTGAGTAGCATTGTGTCTCACAGTGCTGAGGTCATGAGTTTGATTCCTGGACTGGGCCTTATCTGTGTGGAGTCTGTATGTTCACACTGTGTATGCGTGAGTTTTCTCTCTGGTTTCCTCCCACACTCCAAAAACATGCTGGTAAGTTAATTGGCTGCTGAATAAATGAACCCTAATGTGTGTGTGTGTGTGTATGTGTTAGTGACCTTAGTATGTAGCTGCAATGGGGCAGGAAATATTCTCTGTAAAGTGTTACATTATCTGATAGTGCTATATAAAAACCTGGTAATAAAATAAATTCTGAGCACTATTACATTGTTCATCATAGCTGATCCATCTGTATTGGTTGAACCTATTGTAATTCTGTAAAAAACTAAATTCTTTTTCAAGCATCAGTTCTGCAGTCTCCTCTTCTATCAGCAAGGCCTACCTAAGATCTCCTATATTCTATTACTCAACTACCCTTGTCTGTAACAGGGGACCCAACACGGAACACAGAACCCAGCAACCATAACAAGAGGGTTGTACTAAATGGAATCCTTTATGTAACACTGTAGGAGGGGTAAAAAAAATTATTGATGATTTAGGTAGACTGGAAGAATGGTCAAGAGTTTGGCAACTACAATTTAATGCCAAAATGATACACTTGGGAATCAAAAGTTCAATACAACATTAATGGCACAACATTAGACTATAAACTATAGAGATAAGGGATCTAGGAGTTACTACTTCATGGCACCTAATGAAACAATGTAACAAAGAGATGATTATGTCAAGCAGATACTTGGTTGCACAAGGAGAGGAATTAGTAGCAAAAAGAGAGTAATAATGACACTTTATAAGGCACTAGTAGAACCTCATCTTGAATACTGTGTTTTGTTCTAGAGTCTATGGGCCTGATCCAGACCTACGACCGTAATCGCCCGCGAGCGTAGCGAACGTTCGCCCGGGCGTAAAAACTTTCACGCCCATAACACTCCCATTGATTGTACCTGCTTACGCCGGCTGAACCCTACCCTAAGATTTTCCAGCGTACGTGCGAATTTTCGTACCCATTCGCTGGTCGTACTGGGCTTAGCACGTCCATACTGTACAATTTAAATGGCTATCTCCGCCTCTGTGTAGTAACTTGAGCGTCCAGCCTATCGTCGTAAAAAACGCACGCCCCTTGATTTAAAAATACGCTGAAAATTCGGTCGCTGTACGCTCATGTCCTTCGGTCGACCGGAAGTTGTCATACTGCACATGCGTAGTGCGTTTTTTTTCACGAATTTTCGCTTACGATGGGCGTACGCTCGCTTGCGGCTGTAGCTCTGGATCAGGCCCTATGACTCGGATTCTTACCTAACACTGCATAACAGACATCCAAACACAACCTACTAAAATCTGCTTGAGATACGCATGGGTGTTCGCTTTTTCGAAAGGGCTGTACTCTCCCAGGCATTTGCGAAGTGCCTGTAAAATTGATTGGTTTGATAGATTGATTGAATCGATTGCTTTCCCCAGGACCAACAGGCAATGGCGAATGGTAAATATAAATCTAACCCAAACCATTTTCCTAATACTTACCATAACCCTCCCCTTACATTACCCTAACTTTCCCTTCCCCGCAGCCTGACACTAATACCCCTTTCACACCGCCAACGCTGAAAAACCCGGGATTTTCAACCCGGGTTTCTCTGGGAACAAATGCCGGGTCAAAAACCAAAATGACACTCTTAAGCGCACAAAAACCCGGAAAATTCCCGGGTCTGTCCCTTTCACACCACCAATTTATTTCCTGGGTTTTAGTGGCTTTTTATTGTGGCAGGGCATGCTGATGCTTGTAGTGCTACAAGCAAGCATCAGCATGCCCAAGGATGGCAGGGCATGCTAGCGCTTGGAGAACCACAAGTGCCAGCATGTCCTGTCATCCTGTGCAACAAAACACAAAGTTATGCCCCTCCTAGCTAATAAATAAAATATAGGGCCGGCCCATAACATAAAAAAATACTTAACATTTAATGCCCCCCTATAAAAAAAATAATGACATTGAATACCCCTATATACAAAAAAAATGTACATTTAATACCCCAAATAAAATAAAAATATTTAACACTAATGATATAAAGCATAAAATAAATAAATAAAATAATGACATAATTTGATAAATAAAAAGAAGTACTTACCATCTTGATTAGGATACGATCTTCCGAGCTTTTAAAATATTGGGGAGGTCTTTGAAAAACAAAAAATCCTATGCCCGCCACAACTTATGTCCTGCACGCAGGACATCCCAACACTAATGACAGCTCTGCTATGTATATTTATACCCTTGGGAGCCTGTGAAATCCTGTTTCCATGGTGACCACAGCCTAACCCTTAAACTCCCCTCCCTGCAGCCTAAACCTAAAACTGCCTGACCCAAGTACCTCCAGTCCAGTGCTGATCTGTGGCGGCGGCAATATCCGATGAATGAATGGGTAAGTATGCTGAACGGCATGCTTACCCATTCATTCCTGAAAATTTTACACTAGTAGTATTTTCAAAATAGTGGTAGAGGTAAAAAAAAAATACATTAAACAGATATGGATTCGCTGCTAGTGTATTTATTGGTTGTTGTTTATTTTCTTAGCATACAGTAAAAAAATATAAATATTTTCAGATTTTTCCATAAATTTATTTTTCATTGCTTTAGAGCATAAACACCACAGCTGAAGCTTCTATTCTATTAATAACAGTTTGTAATGTTTAATCAATCTTCATCTGTTTAGTCTCTCTGACTATATATAAATAAGGATCAGGTGTGAGCCTCTCCTTACTACCTCTGATGAAGTGGCTTATTGCCAGGAAACGCGTCAGCTCATCTTAGTTTTTTTAGCCAATATTTACCACTTTTCCTCTACTTATGTCCTTTACAATGAGCCTCCTCCACATTGCTATGGACTAATTCCACTCCACTATTGGTACTACATCTACTTGACAGCTCACAAATATGGAAGGAGAAAATCCAGCCTCTGGTTTGCTCTATGCAGAGCTGCAAGTATCCAGCCTGGTGTGATCACAAAGTAAAATCCGTGGACACCTGCTTATACCTGCATATATAATAACCACTCCTCCACCTGACTGCCAACTACCATAACAAAACCAGGGGTGTAGCAATCTTGTTAAGTAAAACGCTACAATATGATATATTGCGCTCTGTTATAGATCCGCAGAGCATATATCCAGAGGTCTCCATCGGATCGGAAAGATATACTTTCCTTAATATCTATGGGCTGGATCCAGTTAATTGTATTCTTTGCATGCAGGGATATATCTTTGAATTGCTTACTGCACACAGATACTGACCAGCTTTACTTTCACACTAATTTAGATTTGGGATAGGAAACATCACCTCTCAACTCTAATATTGTTTGCAACAGATGAAATATAACTCCCCTGCGATCAGTATGGTTTAGCCCAAACTAATTTCAAGCACTTACTTAAGTCTGGATCCAGCCCTATGGATCCAGCCACCACACGATTTTTTTCTAAATATCTCAAATCTTCTATTACAGTCAGAGGTCAGCAACCTTATTGTTATACAGTGGATGATTCTGCCATGGACAGGGCCCCACGTATCCCTTCCTAAGTAACCACACACCATAACCATATGCATTACCTGAAAAACACTCACCAGTTCTCTGATCCTTGGCGTATACGAAACCCCACGACCCCTCCTACACCTTCCATTCAGCAGTCCATAGATCTTTTTCATGTATTGATTACATATTATTAAGTAACCATTTATTCCCGAGACTCTTTTCTGCAAATATACACAATATACTTATCTCAGACCATGCCCCTATTTCCATAGCCCTTCACTTATCTAACTTGATACCTAGGGATAGGGTATGGAAATTCCCTTTGTATTTTTATAACTTTGACAATTGCATGCGCAGTAATTTTGTTACGACATCTACGTTACTTGTTGCAACGTACATTGCGTATATGCCGTGCTTTAGGCTCACGGCTATACTTCGCCCTTGCTGGGTCCGTATCTAGCCCTCTCCTATCACTGAAACCTAATGTAACAACTGTGCAAACAAATTCATCACCTGTTAAAGAGAGACATAGTTGCAGTGAGAACATGGAGAAATTGTAGCGTGAAAGGATTAAGTTACCCAATAGGGATGTGTAGCTATGAATGCAGACTGTAAATCACAAAGGGCAAAAACCCTAATCAAAAATAAACGAAAATATACAAACATATAAACAGCAAATGCTTGGAACGAGGTCTGCAGGATGTAAACAAGCGGGTACTAACGCGCGTTTCGCCGTGTCTCCGGTTTTGTCAAAGATGCTGGTTGTACTGCAACATGTCAGCTGGATTAAATAGAGCGTTCCTGATACAATTAGTAACTTGATTGGTCAATGGACTTGAAGATATCTAAAATGAAAAAAAAAAACACACATAAGTATACCAAAAGTAATGCAAAGACCCCATTTATAATCAATTATTCACTTAATCATAAAACTTTGTTGGAAGTAAGCCATAGGAAAATTATAAGAGGTGGTCCTGCTAACTGTGTATCGGCTGCCGCTGTGTCTTTCCACGGCAGTGCATATTAGTACACAAATTGTTTGAAAAAGAAACAAAATATAAAAGAGGATGGCTTGGGCTACTACTGATATGGGAAAGGCAACTGGGTGAAAAAATATAAATCAAAAATAAAAGTAAGATAATAAATATGCCAACATAACCGGGATTAAAACTCAGAGCCTACTGCATCAAAGGTAAAGTCATAACCCATTACACCAAACACAGCCACCTACTTCAAGCTTATTTCAAGCTTGAGATATCCTCAGCTTAAAAGAATACAAAACACAGTAAAGAACCAAAGTATTTATTATTCCTCCCTGCCACGATAGAAATAAACAACTGTAAAAACCAAGTCTATTATGGGATTCTTAAAGTTCATATGCCGAAAATATTAAGGTAGATGAGATAGATTATAGACATAAGTTCATCATGCACAAAATATAAAGGTAGATAATACTGAAAGACACAGAACACTAGACAAAATTCAATCACCAGAACTTTTGTATCATAGGTACCACAAAGGTCTGGCTGATTCAATTGTACCAAATAAACAAATAAAAATGTGATACACAGAATCCAGCAGTACACCTTTAATATTTATATATACAAGTTGGAATGTATAAAAAATAGTTTATAAAAAAGGAGTGAAGTTACTATTCTCATTCAAGCCCTTAGGGGCAACACAGTCTAAAACAAAAATCCAATACAATTCCCTTTGTAATAGACGTAAATTCAAATCACCCCCACGAATGTCCCCTTTTAACTGTTGTAAAACACAAGCTTCTAAACCTTTAGGGTTAGAGTTGTGGTACTTCAAGTAATGCCGTGCAATTGGCGTCAAGACTTAGTTCCTGATCAGTTTTACTATTGTAAATTTTTATATGTTCAAGCAATCTCTGCTTGAAAGGGCCTACATATAGGCATATATGTCTTGCCTACATATAGTAAGCCACAGGTGCAAGACAGACAAGCTTTTCTATGCCAACACATCGAAATGCTATTACCAACTGCCTGTTCCAATACCGCATCCGACTTCAAAACTGAAACATGTCTATTTAAAATCTGTAAGTTTTGAGGAGATTTGCTACAAAAATTGCCAATAAAGCGGACCTTAGTACTGTCATCAGTGTTGCATTTTGGATAGATTCTCAGATTCAGATTCTCCCTAGGAGTATTCACCGCATGAAGGTATGCTCGTTTTACAAGTTTTATGGAGTAACCCCTTTCCAGGAGTCTTTGTTGTAACTCTTTTGCCCTCATATTAAAATTATACAAATTAGAACTATTTTGGCAAATCCTCAAGTATTCACCCTTTGGTATATTGCATATAAAATTTTTGTGGTGAGCACTTGAGGAATGAAGGATGTTATTGGTTGATGTTGGTTTTCTATATAAATCACTGTTGATCTTTCCTTCAACATCTATGCTTATCATCATGTCCAAAAAATTTATTTCTGTTGGACTATATTTAAAAGTTAATTTCAACCCTAGGTCATTGGAGTTGAGAGTATCCACAAACTCCAAAAAGTCCTTAATGTCACCCTGCCATAGGAGCAGGATTTCATCAATGTAGCACAGCCAAAGGAGGACATAAGATGTATGTCCTCCATGGCTGTCCACAAAGACGACATCCTGCTCCCACCAGCCAAGATATAAATTGGTAAATGTAGGGGCACATGGTGTGCCCATGGCTGTGCCACGTAATTGCAGGAAACATTTATTGTCAAAGTAAGTTATTATTAAGTAAGTTATTATAAATCAACAAGGCAACTTCAGGAAAGTTTCTTACTATCACACGCCCAAATCAACTTTGCTTATATCAAAGGCTAATTTTTTCTCTGGGGCAACAAATCAGGAAAGATTCTGGCCAATATTGCGATATCACAGAGGTAAAAACACTCTGGACTGGATTCAGAATTACTAACGTTAGGTCACTTAAGCACACAAGATGCGTAAGTGACCTGACTTCACTGGAGCGAACCCGCACGAGAGAGGGGAGTGACAGGGGGTGTGCACTCCCCTCTCTCTCTCACATACTTACAGACCCCCACATGCACGGAAAACGTGTGGGGGTCTGAATCCGGTCCTCTATTCTTACCATTAGCAATGCCTCTACTAAAACTTCATACATCTCTTTAAAGGACAAACAGACGGAATGTCACAAAAATTATTCCACACTATATACCGCCACCTAGATTTACCCAGACCAAAGAATAGCTCTTTTTCTCAAAATAAATTTGCCCGATCTTTTCTCATTGCAGGCTTTTAAACTCTAGCATTACTGAACAGGAGGTAGCTGGAACCATAGCTCCGGAATAACAGATACCCAGGCCCAGATGGCTTTTCGACTGAATTTTATAAAATTCTTAAAACTGACATTACCCCCGCCATAACCAAATTGTATAACACCCTCCAAATCTGACTTCCTCCACTTCCCTACTTGTTTAAACAGACTCATACTATAGTTTTGCAGAAACCAAAAAAGCCTGCAAATCTGGTATGGATAGCGGGGTGCGCTGCTGTAAAAATCCTGGGATGACAGTTGCACCGAGGCACATTC
>WWET01000317.1:484446-498617 GCA_011038615.1 Limnodynastes dumerilii
TATATATATTTGAGTTTTGAGACTCTATATTGTGGACTTTTTGTATCTTCATTTCCATCATATCAAAAGCGGAGTTCTGGGGTGGTTCATTTCACCAACACCCCAGGGATACATTTAGTGCTGATATTTACACCCACCCTTATTATTACACATGATAATACCTGGCTGTAGAAAAACTATACATATTTTTGCCATACTCCACTGCTAAATGATTCACCTTTGCTGATACTTAGACGGATACCCAACCATAGGAATTTCAATTCCTTTTCAATAATCAAAATAAAGGTTTTCTAAGAGTTAATCATTTAATTGTGATTTATCAGGGTTGGGAGACTGATTCTCTTTTACGGGAACAACACAAAATTCTGTATTAGTCCTTGCTATCCTACAGTTTTTAACCTCTTTCATTGGTGTTTTACACAATAGAAAAGTTTTTTTTCATATTTTTCCACCTTTTATTGTTATTTCTATTAGCACACAAAAATAAAGTTTGTGATTTTAGAATGTTTATTATATATTTTCTGTGTTATTAGTATCCTATATATAGAGACCCAGGGTGCCATATGAGAGGACTTTTTTGGATCATTTGTTTGATCCGTTGGTTCAGTTTGTACAGATAATAAGGTAATGAATAAACATGTCACACTGCCCCCTGTGTTTTACATGAGTGTCAAGTAAATTATGTTTGTTTTATTTTGAAAGCCAGTGTGAGACCTTTTAGTACCAATTTATCGGTACTTCAGTTTTGTTAATCAGACCCAGCAATACAAATCCAGTTCAGAAACCTATAATAATAATAAACATACCACTGAAAAGAGGTAAATACATTTTATTAGAATAGAAACAAATAAAAATGTTATTATACTATAACCAATTTTTTTTTATGTTTTAATAATAAACCAGTAAAGGCAGCATTGGCTATAGATAAAGACATGTAAAAAATATTTGCATAAATAATATAACCATTTAACATAAATACCTTTGCAAATATAAGGCTGGGTCTAGACTTAAGAAGAAGCTTTAAAATAAGAGAGGGAAGTTACTCCTGGGCTAAACCATGTTAATTGCAGGGGGAGTCATATTTCATCTGTTACAAACAGTATTATAGTTGAGAGGTGATGTTTCCTATCCCAAACCTAAATAACAGTGTGATAGTAAAGCTGGTCAGTATCTGTGTGCAGTAAACAATTCAAAGATATATCCCTGCATGTAAAGTATACAATTAACTTGTCTCCCCCTGCAATCAACATGACTTTGCCCAGGTGTAATCTTCCTCTCTTAGGACCTGATTCACACTTAAGAATCTTCTTAAAATCAGAACTTAAAGTCATTCCTGGGCTAAACCATGGTGATTGCAGGGGAGTCATATTTCATCTTTTGCAAACAGTACTAGTGTTGAGAAGTGATATTTCCTGGCCCAAGTCTAAATAACAGTGTAATAGTAAAGCTGTCAGTATCTGTTTTCAGTAAGCAATTCAAAGATGTATTCCTGCATGCAAAGAATACAATTAACTTGACTCCCCTCGAAAACAACATGGTTTTGCCCAGGAGTGACTTTAAGTTCTTATTTTAAGAAGATTCTTAAGTGTGAATCAGGTCCTAAATTTCAAGCTCCTTCTTAAGCCTGGATCCAGCCCATTGTTTGATACATCTATCAGTCAAAATGCGGGGAGTTGTTTGCACAGAACATAAACAATGATATACAATGACTTGTTTCCTCCCACAAATTCATATTTGCATGTGAGGCAAAATGTATTCTCTGGGAAAATGTTGGATGTTTTGTATTGCACATAAAGACCTCTGTTGTGATCTCAGCTGCCATTTAGTACATAGCGAACATAGTGTCATATGCTGCTATTCTTGTAAAAAATAAAAAAGAGTTTTTGATAGTGTTGAAGAGGGTTAGAAAGAACTGAAAAGGGAGGAGGTTGGATGCCATTGTTGGTGGCTGGAGAGGGTTGTAGAATATATTACAATATACTAGACTACACTCTATTACACTATACTACCCTACATTACCATATATAATCCTATACTAAATTATAACACACGACATTATTGTATTAAACTGTTATAGAACAAATGTATTAAATTTTAGTAGAAAATCAGATCACAGTCTGATCTGCAATTGTCCTCAAATATAAAACACTAGTGGCGGCAAAAAAAACCCACTATAGTTTGCTTTTCTAGTTATTTTATTTATTAACAGGTTTTCATATAGCGCTATCAGATTACATAGCATACAGAGTATATTTCACATTAGTCTCTGCTCCATTGGAGCTACATTCTAAGTTCCCTAACACAGACATCCAGTCTATGTTCCCTAATATACACAAACAGACCAGGGTTAATTTATTCAGCAGCCAATTAACCTACCAGTATGTTTTTTGGGAGGGCAAAGAAACCCACACAGACACAGGGAGAACATACAAACTCCACACAGATTAGGCCTAGCCCAGTAATCAAACTCATGACATCAGCAGTGCTACTCACTGAGCCACTGTGCTGCCCGTTATTACAATAAAGAATAGGTCTTTTGGCTTATGTGATTGATTAGTGGCTGGAGCCTTTAAATAGCCCGATGCGTGTTTTCCATGTTGCTGGTTATAGCGTTTGGGCTTCTGCATCTTGCTGCTCTCTTGCTTGTGTGCCTTGTGCATTTGAATCTCTGTTTTGTGGTTATCCTGGGTTCTTCTCCTGTTCTCCCTCCAGCCACCTTCCCATCTGCCTTCCTTGCCTCACCCTGGACCTCTGTTTATCTGCCCTTGCAAGTCTGTTCCCTGGTGTGTATGGCGCGTGCAGCATGACTGCATCCGCTCACATCTCCAGGCCTCTCTGTCTCAGTGTCGCGTTCTCCCTTGGTGGAGTGGTCTTCTATATCACACTTTTACTGAGTCTGTTGTTACATCCCTGGGTGTGTATTCCACCTCGCTCTTTGTGGGTTGTATTCCAGAGTCTTACCATCTGACTCTTTCTGTCTTTAGAGCTGTGTTTGTCATTTGCCAGTGTGTTGCTGTATTACCATCTGACTCTTCCTGCCACTATAGTTGCCCTCTGTGTGCATCACCTGTTAGTAGGGCTCTGTCATTGTTAGTCTGCAGACCATCTGCACTTCTGTGTGTGTGTGATGAGTGTGGGTTCCAGTATCTGATAGTCTGCATGATAGGTTGACTCCGTATGCAGCCTTCCAGATTTTCCCCCATTATGTCTCTCCAGCCTCCCAGTATTCCCATCATGTGTTTCCAGCCCCCCAGTATTCTCATCATGTCTCTCCAACCTCTCAAGTATTCCAATCATGTGTCGCCAGGCTCCCCAGTATCCCAATCATGTATCTCCAGCTCCCAGTATTCCCATCATGTCTCTCCAGCCTCCCCTGTATCCACATCATGTTGCTCCCTCCCCCCAGTATCCCCATCATGTCTCTCAAGTTCCCCAGTATCTTCATCATGTGTCTCCAGCCCCTCAGTATCCTCATCATGTCTCTCCAGTTCCCCAGTATTACCATCAAGTCTCTCCAGTCCACCATTATTCCCATCATGTCTCTCCAGTCCCCCAGTATCCCATCATGTCTCTCCAGTCCCCCAGTATTCCCATCATGTGTCTCCTGCCTCTCTGTATTCCCATCATGTCTCTCCAGCCTCCCCTGTATTCCCATCATGTTTCTCCAGCCACCCCAATATCCCCTATAATGTGTCACCAGCCCCCCAGTATCCCCATCGTGTCTCCAGCCCCCTCTGTATCCCCATCATGTGTCTCCAGCCCCCTCTGTATACCCATCACATGTCTCCAGCCCCCTCTCTAACCCCATCATGTGTCTCCAGAGATCCAGTATTCCCATCACGTGTCTCCAGCCCCCCCAGTATTCCCATCATATGTCTCTTGTCCCTCCACATCATGTGTCTCCAGCCCACCCCCACCATATGCCCTGTCATGTGTCTCCATAACCCCAGTCTTCATATCATCTCAAGCCTCCTCAGTATCCCCTATCATGTCTCTGCGGACTCTCCCCTTTTTCTTTTCTTTACTTACCTTTGCTGTGTCCCTTTGTCCTTCCTACTCCACGCACGCGCTCTCTGCCTCCTTTCTTGTGCATACATGCAGTTCATGTATAAACTGCCACAATTACATAGAAAGTGAAAGTGGGGCAGCATAGCCCAGAGAGGGGGGATGTTCGGCGCCTCTACAGCCTGGCGCTGGTCTGCGCCGCAATCCCCCTGGACCGCATTATGCGGGCCCTGGGTTGCATATTGCAAAGGAGTGTCTTGGAAAAGCAGGTATTTAAGATGGAAACTCATGTACTTCAATGGGTTTTATTGAAAAAGAAGTCCTAACTATTAGGCCTCCGCTTGTAGCATATTGTAATAAGTGCAGAGCTCTTAGAGGAGTGGCCGTATTTACCTGTGGATGAAAGGATGAAAAGATGATGTCTGTTCTCAATTGTTGCTATTGATAAACCTAACATGTAACTCTGGTGTAACAGCGAAATATAATACCACTTAAAACTACCCACCTTAAACTTGACACTAATGCCTGGTAGCCTACTCTAACCTTTAGTAGACTGTAGACTGTTGTTCAGTGAATTGTTTGCTGCTGAGCAATTTCATCTCAATATTTATAAGTCTTAGCTATTTTTTCTGTAATGTAGAAATCTTATATTTCATAGTCCACTCAACAATTCTCTAAATTATTCACAGCAATCTAGTTAACTCTTAATATTTTATGTATGGTATTAAGAAGGGTTGACCCACTTTACCCTTGTAGACTGAAGGTCACAAATCAATAGCAGAGGTCAAGAGATTGCTGACCATATTAAGTAAACCTCTGAATGATCACTGGTCTGTAGGAGTTTGTGGTATTGACTTGCAGCAGATTCTGAGAATATTTTCAGATTTTACTTTGAAATATCAAAAATATTATATTTAAATAAAGGCAGGTGCAATACATAAATATATAGGAATGTAAATAAATAAATCAGCTTTATTGTTTATTTGATTACTTCTCTGTGACCCACATGGCGTTATAATTATAAAAATATAACTGTCGCCAAAATAAGTGAATTCAGCTGCTCCCAATTGAACCTCAGCTGATGGGAAAATCCATGCAGGATTTTCTAAGATTTTTGATAAAATGGAAATCATAAGCATTTTACCTCATAAACTTTGGAGCCTAAAGCAGGGTACCCACTGGAGGGTTTTCTGATGATTATCGTACCAGTCACAAGATATTGTCAGATAGCTCCTACATCTTACCAATGTGTACTGTCCCATGATTCTGCAGAATCATCAGAAACTGCATCACATCTTGGAATTTTATTTTTAGAAAATCCAAGATCCGTGATGTCCCAATGTCTGGAGAAAATTTCAGTGTGTACTGACACAATCTTCAGAGCATCTATTCCCATTTATATTGCTGCTTAGGGCCACCTTGTGGATGAGCATATCATTGCAGCACAGGTTTATTTGTGCAGTATCTGATGATTCACAGGAAACTAAAAGGAAGTGTGCACGGGTCAGGGCTAAAATCGTTACTATATATTTGACAAGATGTTGGATCTTCACTAAAACTAAAATCATACTAAATGCAGATGCTTTTCTTTCTCCCTTTAATTAGTTTGTTTTGTGTGTGTGTGTGTGTGTGTGTGTCCATGTGTCCCTGTTATCTATCCTTGGTTCACTCCTTCTGCAGTCTATCTGGCAGCAAATGCTTCCTCTTGTGATCCTTCCTGTTCTTTCCCATTAAAACTTTAAATTAAATTAGTAATGCTATCTAATTTATGTTATCTCTTATTGGCTATATGACTTTTCATTCTACAAAACAACACTTTCCCACCATATTAACACACCAGTGGTTAAAGTGGAAAAGTAGAAGTTGTGTTATGGACATTTAGAAGAGGCAGTGCCAGTACAAGTAGGACACATACAAAAAATGAGTGTTGAGGAAAGACTTCCCTCATGAGTGAGACCTGACACGCCTCCTCTTTCTGACACACCCACCAATGAGGAATATGTGTACTTTTTGTATTAGGGAAATGTTGGAGATTATGTTATAGATTGTGTTTTGTGATTTAGTATGGACCAGATCCTGAATTAATAGTGAGATGAGACCAGACCACTTTTGGGTCACCGATGTGATCCTAATAACCATAAGTGTGAGGGAAGTACATCTTGAGAAACCAGATCCGTGCTGTAAGTCGGTAGCATGCGCATGCACACATAAAGACTGTGGCTGTTTTAACCACACTGCATGTGGTGTTGGAAAAATATAAACACTCACAGTTACATTTAAAGCATATTTCTGAGTTTGATGCTGTAAAAGAGAATACTGTGTCCTAATACATTGCTAGGAAATTTTATGGAAGATCTATGATAAGGTTTTTGTCATCAAGCATATGGGATCAGGGCCCTATGAACCCAGGGGCCCTGGAGCACTGTTGCCAATCATGCTCAGCCCCCAGCAGCCAAAGCATCTTCAGACTGACTGCCCTGGTGCAGCCAGAGCAGTCAGTCTAAAAAATGCTTTGAGTGCACTGCCATAGGAGAAAGTACCTGACTGCCGGCTTCTTGCTAAAGCAGTGCAGCCGCACAATGCTGGCACACAGCGGCACTATGTCTGTGTAACTGTATATATCTTAATATATACATAATATATATTTCTTAATAAGGTCACATAGGCGTCATCACTGCAGGGAGAAAGAGCATCACAAGCAGAGAAAAAGCTGGGATAAGACGTGAACCAGGTGAATGAATTCAATATAAAAAAATCTAATATATTGGTGGACTGGAGGAGGCGGAAAAGTGACTAAACACACATTAGAAGGGGGCATATGGCTGGACAGACATAAGGAGGCGGGAAAAAGCTGGACACCCATAAGGGGAGATTAAATGTACACACAAGAAGGGGCAAAAGTTTGGTGAGCACAATGTGATGATGGATGGGCAATATTTTGATAAATAAGGGGCAACTGTTATGTGCTGCTTTGATATTCACAGCAGCACAAACTCTTTTTCTTCTGGCTGCTCAACCAGACCCTGGTTGTTTGCACCTAGGTTGCTGTGTAAACAGCACAGCCATAGCTTCTTCTCCAGGTGCTAGATAATTAGTAGGGCACAGCTGGTGCCTAATAACCAAGACTCAAACCAATCAAGGCTGGAAGACTCCCCATTACCTTGAATATGTGTACCTGCCTGGCTCCCCATTACCTTGATCCTGTATACCTACATAGATCTGGTGTCCTTATCTCTTCTGTCAGTCCTGTTCTTGACTCTGTCCAGTTTGTCAGTCCTTGTCCTTGTGGTTTCTGCTCAGTTCCTGTCCAGTTACGATGTTTGACCCCCAAACCCCCCTTGTTATCCTGGAAGCTGCCACTGGGGGGCTACAACCTGCTGGGTACCTGCTGCATGAGCCTATCCCCACCATCAGGGGCTCTAGTGAAGACCAAGCCCTGGTGTGCAGTGAACCCAGGTAACGAAACAGCAACAGTGTTATGAGTAATGTTATCATTTATATGTTGTAATGTTTGTGTATTTCAAGGTTATAGAGGTTTGGTAATTTGGGCCTCATCCAGACCTACAATCATGAAACGCTCATGTGCGTAGCGTATTTATGCCAGCATACCTCCAATGCACTCCCCTAGGCACTCCATCCTAATTTTTCAGAGCGTAACCGCGGCCATCGTAAAGCTCCTTGCGTTGTTACGATGCTTACCACACCCATACTGTACAATTTAAATGCCTCACCCCACCCTCAGTACGTATTTTTGGATTTCGTATGGCAGGCACGCCCCCTCAAGCGTTATAACGAAGCTGGTACACTCAAGGCCCATACACTCAGACTTTCGTAGCATAACATGAGCGTAACATCTGCCCCGAGCATGCGCAGTAAGTACAAATGTCCATTTTTACACTTATGACCATCATAAAAACCCATCCGAGTGTAGGTCTGGATCAGGCCCTTTGTTTCCATGAATGGTTTAGTAGGGGCCCCTGTGCATCGCTTTGCCCAGGGCCTACAGCTCTGTTAAGGTGGTCCCGTACAGAATTGATCCTCAGCCGAGTATTCGTCTGATTTTGCAGTACAGGGAAATGAGAGAGATCCTTTGTCATAAGTTGGAGCCAAAGGTGCAGTGTAATGTAATTTGCTTCTGATTATCAGTAGGACAATGTAAATACTAAGTTTAGGAGTATCAATTGCTAACTGTTTAACCTCTAGTGGAAGTATCAATGCTGATAATATTAGTCATCCATCCACACATAAGTCCGGATTCACAGTTACGTAGTTTTGGTCTTACGTACGTTGTTTTAAGACTTGAGCTACTACGCATGTGTAGTAGCTTATTTACGCTATCTACGTACCATTTCTGTATGTAGATTGCATAAGAGTGGTCTAAAGACCACACTAGTAGCTCAATTCTTAAAGCAACATGCGTAAGACCAAAACTACATAACTGCGAATCCGGACCTACATATACAAATGAACCAAATCCATGTATTGATATGCCACATTACAGGGCAAATCCAGAACTAGCCGTACGTTTACTTGCATAGCGTATTTACGCGTGCGTACCTTCTATACACTACCCTTGGCACACCCCTTGAATGTACGTATTTTGTCAAGATACGCTTTTCAAACCCTACCTTAACTTTTCGCAACGTAACCGCAGTGATCCGCACACGTACGTATGGGCAACCCCGCCTACTTAACGTATTTTGGACTCACGTAAAATTGGCACGCCCACGCGTAAGGAGTTACGCGACACATACGTGAATGGCCCATGCGTTCACATTTACGCTACGTTACGGAGCATATTTTCTATGATGCGCATGCGCAGTACTTACAAAAACGCGATTTTATGTCTCCTCCACGCGTAAATTCTCTCACAAGCTTGAGCTGGCCCATGATAACTATAATATAATAATGATAATGTGAGATTGCCCTGTAAAGCTAACAGGATGACAATAAAAAGGCATTATAAATAACAGGAGTGTGGTCAGCTGGTCATTGGATGGGTATTTTTGTTAACTGGTATAAGCAATAATGGGTTAAAAAGTAACTTAAAAGTGGTCAGTTCCCAAAATCAGTAAGCTGAAAACATTTTCATAGCTTGATTCCGCTGTGTATGTGTATGTATGTATGTATGTATGTGTATGTGTGTGGCAGCCAAGGCATGTCTCTCTGCTCTTTCTTCCTCTTTACAGCTGCTCTACTTAAAATTAAATGGCAAAATGGCTGAAGTGAGGTATTGTTCCCATAACCATTGTGAAGCAAGTCACCCTATGCTCTATAGGCAGTCTCATAGTTCATCTCTCTATATGAGCTAGGCTTTGCCTGTTTGTTCATTTTAGTGTATGCCCTTAAGATGTCTGATACTTGTAAGCAGAAGAGAAAACATTGTAAGTGTCCAGGCCAACTGCATGTGTGGATCTGGTCCACTATCCCTAAATTGCTTCTTGCACTGGAACCCTGAAGGAAGTATTAGCAAGTTAAGAAAAAGAACAGGAAAAGAAGAAATGACAAGTAAAACTACACATGTATTATAAAATGGAGAACTCCTTTAATGACACACAGTTTAGAAAGCTCCTAAGTCATCAGTACAGTCAAAACGCAGTTATTAGTTTACATAGCATAACTTCCTATTTGTGAGGCATCTACTGCAAAAGTGGCTCTGGTATTCTTTCAATTGAATATTTCACTCTGATGATCATCTTAATGAATAATATTGTCAGAAGACAGCTAACTTCAAGTAACTACACTGCTTATAACGTAAAACGTAATGGTGTTTTTAGCATTTGTTTATCCCATTACAAATATAAAACAGTTATATTGGATCACGCTTACTACTGATCAACATGACAAAATACTCTGCAATGTCAAATGTAAAATATGTAACTCTTCTTAGTTCAGTAGATAATAACTGATTTATTTATGTCTAGACAAACTCACGAGAAATATGTTTTATAAAGGTCACATAATTGTGAATAATCAGAGGCTTTCAACAGAGGCTTTATTTCATAAGTCAAACATTTACTGAATGTCCACACAAGTTTCATAATGAAAGAACACCCAAAAGCAATTATAAAAAACCATTGGGGTAGATCCAGAACTCCGCTTGCAATACGTTTCCTAGCGTAGCGTATTTACGTCACACCCCTTGAATGTACGTATTTTGACCAAGATACGCTTTCCAAACCCAACCTTAACTTTTGCCCACGTAACCGATGTGATCCGCTCACGTACGTATGGGCAACACGTATTTAAACAGTTAAGTACGCCCATACTGTACACTTTAAATACAAACCCCCGCCTACATAACGTATTTCAGACGTGACACATACGTGAATGACCCATACGTTCACATTAACACTACGTTACGGAGCGTATTTTCTATGGTGCGCATGCGCAGTACTTACAAAAACGCGATTTTACGTCTCCACCACACGTAAATTCGCTCACAAGCGTTGATCTGGTAGAAAAGGTTTGTGCACAGAATCTTGGAACTTGGGCCTAGGGGTTTAGAACACAATGTAAATGTTGTATAAGTAGTAGAGATAGAACATGAAGGAAGAGAAATACATGTGACATAGTTTATACATTGAATGAGGAAGTGGGGGAGGTAGCAGAGACAAAAAAAGGTTTGAAGAAACTATAAGTTTGACAAAACATAGTAATATAATTGTTTTAACATAGTAACAATTGATGAGATTGAAAAAAAGACACCAGTCCATCAAGTTCAACCTATTATGGATCTCCTGCGATCCCTATCTTATAACTGAAATTGATCCAGATGAAGAAATCTCCAATCTGTTGCAATCTGTAAAAATCCCTCCTGACCCATGATGACAGTCCTATATCTCCTGGCTCTGTCTTTCATTTTAACCCTGGATGCACCTGCAAAAAAAAATTGTCTAACCCTTTCTTAAACATATCGGACCGTATTCACGCTTAAGAGTGAGTTAGCTGCGGACAGATCCGCACCTAACTCACCCATCCTGCGCCTAACCTGCCGCCCCTCCCCGTTTTTAGGTACCTTATGACACTTAAGAATGCCTTAGGGCTACCTTATCTTACCATGCATAGTTTCCTTCTTAATAAGGAAACTACGCACAGAGAATGGCTCCCACCCCTCCCACTTCTAACTAAACACTCCCCGAGACGGCAATTCTCCCCTATCTCCTACAACATCAAGCCTAAATGATCTCATGGTCTTTTCGTTTACAATATGAGAGACTCATTGGACAGTTTTCCCACTACAGTCTCTATAGTTCCAGACCTATTTTTCCTCCATATAATATATATGCAAGGGTTATACGCCTTAGATTTTGATCTCAATAAATGAAGGACGGAAGGATACAAAAAGCTATATCCATGTTGGTAACAAGACATAGTAAAAAGTCTGGCCATTTTTTTTCTCAACTATTAAAGGTGGAAATAATCTGGGCACAGTAGATACATTCTTAATACAGAAAAAAGGCCAGTTTATAAAGCTGCCTTTCAATTATACAGGCAACGTACATCACTTTAATAAGCTGTCAGCAGACGCCCCCTGGTGAGCAGCAACATGTTTACATGCTAGCAACATTTACCAGTCACGTTCTAGCTCAGCTGTTCTGTTACTGCTCGCACAGTCTCCTATATCAGTCAGGAATTTACCAAAAAGATATGAAAGATAGTAACAGTAAAAACAGGTTTAAAGACTTATGGTTGTCTTTCTCTTATTTAATCCCAAGTAACATGTTTAATAGGGCATAAATCAGGCAGCTGTAAAAACAAAGTTGCATGTGGTGTGCCATAAAACTCTAGTGCTTCCATTTATTTACATAATACTGTGTTTTGTAGCATAGTTTTCTTCATAACTTTATAAGCCGAATTTTTCTTCAAATATTTTTTCTTGGACCAGTCAAAGAAAATCCATCTCATTCAATAACATTCTAGGGAATAGAATAAAAACAGGATGTAACCTAAATAATAATTGATAAAATTAGGGAAAACATATGCAGTCACACCTGAAAACTACCATTTTAAATTTATAGCCGCATGGGTGTACAAAATGGTCGTAGTATGTTTTAGCAATATGCAGACAGCTTAACTGATTAGCATACTTGTACCTGACAGGGTCATTCACACAACACCTGTCAGATAGAATACTAGAATACAAAAACTTTATGATTAATTACTTATATTCCAGTGCAGGTGTAACTGCAGTCATAGGAAACAGAGGAAAAAAAGAGAAGAGAGAAGAGAAGAAGATGACAACAGTGGGTGAGTGTGAGCGGAACATCTTACTGACAGGATGGAGGAAAGAAAAGAAGACAGAGTGAAGAGATCGGGGAGCAGGAGATGGGCAAGGTAAATAATTTATTTTTTTTATTCTATTTATTTTTTAATACATTTAGACCTTTTTTTAAAGAAATTTTCATATGAATTTTCAAATGTCAGTGCTACGAAAAGGATAACGCTGAACTTATATCTGTCAGCATGGGTACCCATGCCAACATAACATTTTTAAGGGTTAAAACTCTTTTGCAATAATACAGCTGAAATTAGGATTATTCAAAGCTTTATATTTTTATTGCTAATATTTAAAATAAATTGATAAATAAAATATATAGTTATATTATGTGTTACAAAAATTACATAATAACTTCTCTATACAGCACTGCTTTAAGAGTGGTTCCATTATATACAAATGTGTTATAGTCTAAATTATGGGGTGAAAACACGAATAAAAATGTTCTGACCTGATAATAGGATTGTTCAGTCTGCCTGAATTATCCAACCCCCACTGGACTGATCCGATTAGAATAGGTATAGGCCTGGTTTCAGAGTTTGGGAGTTTGGGAGTAAGGGTAAAACAGGTGCAAGTGTACAGCTCGTCTAAACCATTTTTGCAAAGTGAGAAATGCTCATTTATCTTAAATCTTTAACATGCAGGGAACATATATTACTTTTGCACACATAACTCAAATACCGCATAGCTTTATGTTTAATATATGAAACAGAGTTGAGCTAAGAAACTTCACCTTTTCATTCTAATTCTGCTTTCACAATTTAAATTTGCTTCCCCTTGCAGCTCAACATGGTATTGCTCAAGTCTACACTTGCACTTAAAAAGAGGTGAAAGTGCAGCTCTGAATCAGCCCCATGATGTTTTCTCATGACAACTCACCTCACTTGTGCAGCAGCTCCCCTCTCAATGGGGCTGATCAAGAGTTTGAAAGTAACAAACATACACATTAGCAGGTATTAAAACTGTGCAAACATAAATAAAGTTGAATGGCAGTGTCTTCTAGTTTAACTATGATTTACTTTTAAAGCTGTTAATTTTTGGTGTGCAGTAAGTTAAAGCCAAGTATTTTTTTGGGAAAAAAATAATAATTTTGCACTGCTCGTATTGCAGTTGATTACCACCTGATTTTACATTTCAGATGGGAGAACATTATACAACTACCAGGCTGATCAGTAAATAATTGGCCAATTTGCCAAATACTTGTAGCGAATGTATGCTACCAACTGATAACTAAATCAGTTGGTGTGCATAAACAAAGCAGCTGACGCTGCAGGATGGCTGTAAGCTTGGTCTGATGATTGGTAAGTGTGAACGCTTCAGGATTTGCCTGGTCATTGGAGCATTCTGTCAGGAGCAGGGGAAATTGTAAATGTGTTTACGCAGTAACGCTCTCAAGCTCTAGATCAGTGACTGTGGCTGAGTGATCCTTTCCTTCTATATGACAGTCACTGTACTTTAGCAATAATTTACTTTTTTTATTCTAGGGCTCAGAATTTTATGAATACTAGGGATTTGTGAGCAACCATAAATGCTTTCATATCATTGTACCAACAAAACTTGGTGAGTGCACAGAGGGACTAAAACTGCAGTCATTTACCTGGTATGTGCAGCTTATGTTTATAGCACTATTGACCTTGCTGGTGTATTTTAATGAGTGTGAAACTGCTAACAGGAACTGCCTCACTGTGAGCCACTCAGGCTGCAGACACCTGCATTGTGTTAACCCCTGTGTTGCTGGAGAAATCTGCCATTGTGCCATCTCTATTAGATATCTCAAATTTTAAATATCATGGTATGATCACCTTAAGAGTTACTACATATAACTTCCAAATGTAGATTTTTATATAAAAAAAAATTTTTCAAATATTTTTTTTTTTTTTTTTGTAGA
>WWET01000317.1:516518-536894 GCA_011038615.1 Limnodynastes dumerilii
GGCATAAATAAATGCTCTTTTATGATTCCCCACGCACACCAGTCTATGCTAGCAATGGGAATGGCCTACCAAGCTCTCGCACTGAGGCAAAGATACAGTAGGGATCCCTGCTGGTGCTGTGTTTGAATCTTAGGATAAAATACATTAGGGTTTCTAATTCACAAGGCTTTATATCAAAATATGTGACCAAAAACAAAACTAATTAACTATAACTAATTAATATAACAAAGAAATGACCTATTTATATATCAAAATGTGATCACCTTTATTTGAAACCCCAAAGGCTTGTATAACATAAATCTCAAAATACTATCAGTAAATCCACTAGAGGGTGTTAGAGGCATAAACACCCAGTAGGTAAAGGAAAGCTATAAGTAATGATAGTAATGATGATCCAGTGCAGCATGATTTTGATCATGGGGTTATAGCTGCCCTTATACAAGTTATTGTGTTACATTACTCATGAGACAGGATGCATTTCCATTTCACATCTCATAGGTGGCTAACAAAGTATGTAGCTAGTAACAAAAATATTTCCAATGAATTAACAAGCCAAAGACACTGAAAAAATGTCTTTATATAGTAGTCTACTCCAATCATGATATAGTCAGTGAGACAATATCAGCAATTACTAGTCTTCCAATGCAAAGGACAATTCTGTTCACCTTATGGGTGGAATGTAGGACCAACAAAATGAATTATAAACAAAAACATTCAAAGAGGGACTTAATTATGATTGCATAGGTGTATACCCAAGCTTTACACCATTTTCAATGATTGATTTGAGATGCAATGGCTGTTACAATTTCACAGACCATTGTAAGTCCTGAGGAGCATACAGATTCATGTGTACACACTATACCACATTTTTAGCAGATCTGAGATAATCATCTCTCCTAACCAACTGCTGAAACAATTGTGACTCCATACACACTATACTTGCAGCACAAAACACTGAGAAAAGTCAGAAGGTGGGTTGTACTGGCATACAAACTACCCATTTTATTTTTGCCATCATCTCATCTGAGACCATACTTTTTAGGATGTTTATAAAATCAAATAATTTGATGCCACCTTTGTTATCACTACAAATAAGACCATATTGGTGTACACACTTTTGATATATTATTCCAACTAGTTTGTTATTGTATGATTGGCCCAGTAATCACATAGGTGTGTACCCAGTTTAACTGTAGCCTAATTTGCTTCCACTTTTCCCCTATAGTGCTGGAATTAGACTGCAATGCACAGCAAGTCTTTTCACCACTATGCCTACAAACTACACAAAAAATTCCAATGTTATATAAAAATAAATAAATCAGATTATAGCTACAGACTCCAAAAATCAACTAGATCCTATATCCATACATCCCCTATATGGTTTCAGGTTGCAATGTTTTCCCATATATACAGTAATTAATGTTTTCATGCTAACATATTTAGCCAAGCTGAACAGGATTGGTAATATAGGCAGACATAGTAAAACATGGACTACAAAAGGTCCACCAATTAAACTTAAAGAAGCCTTTTCTATAGTATATAACCAGAAGATGACTTATATAAATATAATTATTACAATAACAGAATTTGGAACTATACCCACTAATATTCAGTTACAATTCCTTAAACACTTTATGCATTATAGTCATTTTGCGGAACATAAAAGCAGTGCTGTGAAATGTGCTATTACATATAATTATTTTTATCTGCAAAAGAGTCTGTCAGGTAAACATGAAACAATGCTATGACTAACTTTCTTTAATATCTAGACCAGCCAGTGGACTGCACAATTTACAAGAAACGTGTAAACAAACAGGTTCTTATTATATAGACACCTATGCATTGGCACTCCCTAAGAGCACGTTTGTGCATGACAGCCTCTCTCTTATTCATTCTTCCAAGATATTGCCTGAGAAATAGGTTGTGATAGAAAGTCATATTTGCAAACGTGCTAATTGTTATTCAACTCATCTTGACTATTTCATTGTACCAACTTGATTTACCAGTTCTAAACTAATTTGGCCAAAACCTTGCATAAACCAAAAAAAACTATAAAGACAATCAAAAGATGCATTATTTCTCATTAACCTATACACAAGCATCTGCAATACCACAATATCTGGTTTGTGATTAAATTTGTAAATTTTATTTCCAAAATGTGAATGCCTTTTTCAGCCAAAGAGCTATAATTAGAAATTTTAGAACTTGAGGCTAAGAGGTATAATTAATGGGCCTGGTCTGCAACTGTAACAAATATCCTAAAATCTGTTTGACCATTCAACCCTTTAGCAGCACACCCTCTGGAGTTACCCCTTTCCCATGCCCCTAGATACAGCCCTACACCCAAATCACAGAAGGAATGTTATTCCTGCAGTCACTTCCATAACCAACCCAAACTATACATTTTAGCTACAAATCTTCATATTAAAATACTTTCTTGAGCCCAAGATTCCCCAAAAATCAGACATACAGTAGAAGTAGTAGTACAGTAGTAGTTTCTTATGAACACAAACCAACATCTTTCATTTGTCTAGGGCAGAACCTCTAAAATCTGTCATTTCTATTTACCCCCATCCAAAACAAGTAGGTCTACTTTGTAGGTCGAGTTCTTCCACAATGACCACATTAAAGTCTACAACAACTAGTATTTTCACTATTCACATTTCTTATGGAATATTTACAAACCCAATGCTTCAAACTCTTCAGGAGTGCTGGCAGTCTGTCATTCATGGCATAACCACAAATCTAAATGCAAATTAGCTTCTCTACAAAATACATCAGAAATTATATTTTAGGAGCCCATAACTAAAAACATGACAAAGTCATCAAGAAGATAAAAGTAGCATCATCCTTGATTCTGAATGCACCTTTTCTGGTTTAAAAAAATACATCGTTCATTTATGTGACAAACTGAAACAAGCACAAATGTATTATATTATAATATTATAAGAATATCATCACAGCTGGCCCCATGATAATGCTTGTTGAATTTAATTGGCTAAAATTGCAAGTTATACACACTGTTACATGGTATGTACTAGAAAGATGATTGGGATTAACACCTGCAGTTAAGCTCCAAAACACTAGATGGCAGTGTATTTTGTTTCTTTTTCAAATTATACAAAGAACAGCAAACAAAATAAAACAAACAATATAACTGTTCCCTGTAAAAATGTGATTATGAAAAATTAAGTTCACATTGTATAGCATATTTGTAACTAATTATATTAATACAGACATGTAATTAAAGAAAAGGTTATATACTAATTAACATCAGTCACTAATTTTATGCGAGTTACAACAATATATGTTTTATGTGGAATGTTGGCCTTTTAAACATAGACATGTACACAGAGAACATTTTTTTTTATACATTTCCAGTCAGAAAATGTTGTTATCAATTTTTTATTTTATATTTACGTGGGTTGATGGCCTTTTAAGCATAGACATGTACAATAAGGATTGTTTTCTATGTGTTTCCAATGGGAAGATGGCTATATCTCTTTATTTTATGTGGGATGATGGCCTTTTAAGCATTTATACTATAGAGGTTTTTATAAGCGTTTACAATAGATGATGGCTATAACTGTTTTATTTGTGTGGGATGATTACATTATAAGCATACCTATTCACATTATGGAGTGTTCTGTATTTCCATTAAGTAGATTGTTGACCTTTCTTATTGCTAAGGGATGATGGTGCAGTAAAAAGATGATCATAGAAAGGGATGAAATTCACCTTCAAAACACCAAATTAATTATATATTTTCAGCATATCACTGCTTTAGACATAGACCTCTCTTTTGCAAAATTGTTTGGGGAATTTTAGATTGTATTCACTGGTTTATCTGTTTAATTATAAAAGAGCTACTGAAAAAGGTATTACCAGTTATGATAGTAAACTTTTTATGATAATCAATGGAAAAACTGGAACTGGGGAAATACATCTACATCAAAGTAATTCTGTTGCATAAAAACATAGATAGTGACGGCAGGTAAGAGCCACATGGCCCAACCTGTCTGCCCAGTTGCTTATTTAAAACTATACTGACCCTAGATCTTATTTACCCTCAATGTAGTTTGAGATTTAGAATATCTTTATATTTATCCCAAGCATGCTTAAACTGTTCTACTGTGTTAGCCTCAACCACCTCAGATGGGAGGCTATTCCACTTATCCATCACCCTTTCAGTGAAAAAAGCATGATATCAGGTGCCATCCTTATATCTGAATTAATTGTAAGACTTTTCTAAAAATATATTTCTGAAGAGCATGCAATGCATCACCTATGACTACAAAAGAAGACAGGCAAAGAGATATAGCCAGTTTTCCAATGAAAACACATAGAAAATAGTCCACAGTGTGCATATTTATACTTAAAAGACCATTATACCACATAAAAAGGATTCAGACATCTTCCAACTGGAACCACTTAGAAATTGTCTGCAATTAATTTGTATACAGCAGGGGTTCTCAACTGGAATGCCAAACAATTGTTTTGTGGCATGCAAGACAACTGGGCTGGGTTATATGCAGTTAGAGAAGAAAGCAAAAACAAACTCTATATATATCCATCTTGTATAGAAACAGTGGATTATATCAAATAGGGGAATTAAGACACACACCTAAACATTAATTGAGCCAGATACAAATGGTACTATACAAACATAGCGTATGAATGTAAAAAATAATTTTATTAACCATCTTTAAAATGTAAAAAAAAAAGTGAAATATGAGATATTGAGTAAGCTGGTTTATAATATACAAGAAATACATATATATCATCTCTCAATAGGCTATAGAAACGGAGTATTGTTATTAAACCAACAGAAGTAACTAGTAACAGATATCACTTAGGGGCTATTAATGAAGATAAATAAAAAAATATATAATGACCTGGGGAGACAGTATTACATAGGGGTACAGAGCAGCCAAATAAATAATAAAATAATAGACAAAGAAACTACCTAAGATCAATAAGGCAAAGCTGTCCCTATGTAACCTAGCGTCCTCACAGGCACGCTTCCACCCTATCGGGTTTATCTGTCCCTCCCTAGTCTATCTAACCAACATAAATTATATCAAAACAATGATAACAACAAAAGACCCTCCTAAAGGACTTAAAGTCCGTGATACCAGGTACAAAGAACCGGGTCCTCCGATGCACATGAAGAGGCACCCGGAAACTCCACTCCTGATACGCGTTTCGCCGGTAAGATGACAGCTTTCTCAAAGGTAAATGTAATGAGGTGACTGCAGGTGTGATTTTTATAGTCCTGAGTTCCAATCATTCTGTGCCACGTATGTTTAAGGCATGCAATCAAACACCTGAGTTAATTAAAAGGAACGGAAGAGGAAAACAAGTTAAAAATATAAAAATTGCACAAAGTATCTATATATTGTTACATTGATAGTATTACATATATTATGGCTACAAAAAGTTCCCACTTTGATACTTATACTTAGCCCACCTAATAGACAGCAAACAATGTGTTACAGGCTATCCGTGAAGAGAGAAAGCACGATGTCTCTCAAATGTCTAAATATAACGAATATATCCATACAATCTAATTTATTTTAGTCATTAGATTATTTCATTTTTATGCACTATATCCCTAATTTATTAATAGTATTAGATTTTTAACTCTTAGCTAGCCCACGAAATGTCAAGTGCTTGATGACTGATATATACAAGAAGAAATATTTAAAGGGGAAAGTACCCTGCTGTCAGAAAAAGAAAAAAGGGCATATATGTAGTGTTATTCATACCTCAAAATATTTTTAGAATTGTGAGGTACCAAAACAGTTTTCTTCAAATTGTATAATTATAGATATTTTTACCCATAGAGTGTTAACCGCCAGAAAACAGGTCTTACACAAATAAAGTAAAAATATTTTTAAGAATAGAAAAAAGGGGAGGAACCCCACATCTTCTAAATAGAGAACTGGTTATACATAAATCTAATAAATGTTCCAAACATGGAAAATTAAGTCAGTATAGCCAGTGTAGAGGTTTTCAAGAAATGTTCAACTGCGTGGAGGCCATCTTTATGATTTATACTGTTATAGAGGGCCTCCACGTCCAAAGTGACCAACCATGTATTGGGGTCAATATAGAGTATGTGGGTAAGCAGATCTGTGGTCTCCCTGATATAAGATGGCAGTGACAATACAATACAATTGGCATTTGTGGTTGAAAAATTGACTCCGGACCTCAGGGGAGGAGACTTGAATCGTTATTTGTTACAAATAGAAACACAATGGATCTTTCTGTTGAACTCTGTATACCCGCATGGTCTTAATGAGAACATCACATATATGTTTTTTTTTTCCTCTTTCTGTTTTTGTCTAGTACTAATAATTCTTTTTTTTGTCTAAAAGTCCAGGCTGATACACTATATCTGCGCAGAGAGATTTAAAGAAAACTGTTTTGGTACCTCACAATTCTAAAAATATTTCGAGGAATGAATACATTACATATATGCCCATTTTTTTCTTTTTCTTTTTTTGACAGCAACCAAAGTTTGTTAAATATCTATTTCGCACAATATATGTGGCATATTAGTATACATCCAACTCTGTATAATATCTTGCAGTGCAAAAATTGAAAAAATCTGGGTACTTTCCCCTTTAAATATTTCTTCTTGTATATATCAGTAAAGCACTTGACATTTCGTGGGCTAGCTAAGAGTTAAAAATCTTATACTATTAATAAATTAGGGATATAGTGCATAAAAATTTAATATTATAATAATGACTAAAATAAATTAGATTGTATGTATATATTCGTTATATTTAGACATTTGAGAGACATCGTGCTTTCTCTCTTCACGGATGTAACACATTGTTTGCTGTCTATTAGATGGACTAAGTATAAGTATCAAAGTGGGAACTTTTTGTAGCCATAATATATGTAATATTATCAATGTAACAATACTTTGTGCAATTTGTATAATTTTAACTTGTTTTCCTCTTCCGTTCCTTTTAATTAACTCAGGTGTTTGATTGCATGCCTTAAACATACGTGGCACAGAATGATTGGAACTCCGGACTATTTAAATCACACCTGCAGTCACCTCATTACATTTACCTTTGAGAAAGCCATCCTCCTACCGGCGAAACACGCATCAGGAGTGGAGTTTCCGGGTGCCTCTTCGGGTGCCTCTTCATGTGCATCGGAGGACCCGATTCTTTGTACCTGGTATCACGAACTTTAAGTCCTTTAGGAGGCTCTTTTGTCGTTATTGTTTTGATATAATTTATGTTGGTTAGATAGACTAGGGAGGGACAGATAAACCTGATAGGGTGGAAGCGCGCCCCTGAGGAAGCTAGGTTACATAGGAACAGCTTTGCCTTATTGATCTTAGGTAGTTTCTTTGCCTATTATTTTATTATTTATTTGGCTGCTCTGTACCCCTATGTAATACTGTCTCCCCAGGTCATTATATATTATTTTTTTTTTTTTTCATTAATAGCCCCTAAGTGATATCTGTTACTAGTTACTTCTGTTGGTTTAATAACAATACTCAGTTTCTATAGCCTATCGAGAGATGATATATATGCATTTCTTGTATATTATAAACCAGCTTACTCAATATCTTATCATTCACTTTTTTTTTTAAACATTTTAATGATGGTTAATAAAATGATGTTTTAAATTCATACCCTATGTTTGTATAGTACCATTTGTATCTGGCTCTGTTAATGTATAGGTGTGTGCCTTAATTCCCCTATTTGGTATAATCCCCTGTTTCTATACAAGGTGGATATACACAGAGTTTGATTTTGTTTGCTTCTTTCTAATTAAAGGGTGATATGCTGCACCCTATTATCTTGACATATGTTCTAATTCATTTGATCTATTTACTTAACCTAGTGCGGTAAAATATTTTGTTTTTCTTTTATATGCAGTTACAGTATTGCGGTATATTTTAACAATGAGCAATACTAGATGTCAGGAGGATACTTAGGGTGGAAGGAGGGATGTAGGTGAAAAAGGTATTAAGGGGAGGGTAATGAGGATAGAATGGGAATGGTCAGTGGTACTTGGAGTGATTCTACAGTGGATAACCGGTACACACCTAAAAAAAAAAAACTACAACTACTGACATACAGTATTATAATTATGAAACTTTTTGAATCCGGATACAATAAAGTACACAGAAATGATCCGGCGCAGAAGAAACACAAGGCAGCAACTTGATAATGGTTCTGTGAGACAGAAAAGAGCTTATTGTATTCAGGTGAAAATATAACATTAAAGAGGATATCTATGCTGGTCATAGTACTATTATGACAGAATAGAGCAGTACTGAGAAAGCACAAACAATTAGATGAGTTATACAAAGCTGATATACACAATATTTCATTCATTGATATACCATATTTATGCTGTAAGACGCTGCAGAAAGGTGCATAATTTTTGTATCCATATCACTTAGAATAAACCAATATAATATATTTTGCAGTTTATATTCCGTAATCGTTAAGTGGACATAATATCCCACAGGAATATAATAAGGTGCCTGTGACATGCAGCTTAGTATTGCAGAAAATAATATAGATCAGGTAATATACTATATATAGTTTATGTCTCTTACTCTGACAGGGTGGTTGCCAGATTGCCTCTCGGAACTTTTCCAAGCCCTCATCCTCACTGCTACTAGTATCAGGACCACCAGCCTGCAAGTTACTCCTGGGCGCCGCCATCTTACGTCACGTGTTCTTGCCGTCTACGTTTCGAATATCCGTGAACCGGTAGTGACGTTAAAGGGCTGTCTGAGAGGAGCGGAGCTGTGTGTTGGTGATGGTGGATTTTGGATCAGTGAAGGTGAGCGGAGTTGGCACTGTGTGATTTTAGTTGTGTGTTTCTACGCACAGACCTCCCCGATATGCTGTGGGAAGCAGCTGTTGTGCCCGGATTTCCGCTGTGTTTGTGGACAGCTGTTACTAGTGTCGTGGAAGTGACACTCACCTTTAGACAGGTGAATCCACTAGAAGCAACGCTGCGATGCTGGAGTGGAAATTCATGTGATCCTTAGCAGTCTTCCCTAGGGAATGGCTGTATTATGTCAGGGTGGTCAGTACTCTGCAGTCTTCCTAACAAGCTCTGTTTTATGTACATATTCCTGAAGCCAAGGGGCAACATATGAGATGGTTAGTGGTAATACAAATAATGGGGTTTCTTAAGCACCCACGTTGGCTATGGTCATGTTCCTGCTTATCTTACTGTATATATTGGAGACAGATTTTAGTTCATTAGTTTTTTTTTGTATAGGTTTACATCCAATAACATAAGCTATTGCATAGTTTTTATGGCATTTTTTTCTGATTCCTAAATCTGTTCATTGGCCTAGGGAAAAATCTACCTGCCTTCAACTATTGATTATTTAATAAGATGTCATTTACAATACTTTGCCTGGGATCTATTTTTCTTTTTTGACTGAACCTGGTTTATTTTCAGACATTTTGATTAAAGGTAGTTTTATCCCTGACAGTGTCAAGTTGGAGCATAAATAACTGATTATTTTAAAGCTTGTGTATGTGTGCTACAACATGACTAGCTTAGTCACTTAACTCCTGATAAAGATAAGCTTCTTAGGGACAGATTTACAAAGCTACGGGTTTAAAAAAAATGGAGATGTTGCTAATAGCAACCAATCAGATTCTAGCTTGTATTCAATAGTATGTAATAGGAAAGTGAGAGCTAGAATCTGGTTGCTATGGGTAACATCTCCACTTTTTCAAACCTGCAGCTTAGTAAAGCTGGCCATACACTAGAGCGATTATCGGCCCAAATGCACAAATATCATGGATTGGTCCAAATATCGCTCTAGTGTATGGTGCAGATTTTTTTTCTAAATGGAGATAAAACCTACCAAAAACGCTAGGGTCCAATTATTGCATCTTTTGGAATTCCTGATTTATAATCGGACCCTAGCTGCGGTTTTTGGAGGTGCCTGGTATTCTGCAGTGCTCTGCCCTCTCTCCCTCTATGTAAAATGACTGCTGGACAAACATTTAACACAGGATAGAGGGCAGAGCGCTGCAGAGCCCCACACACTGACAGGCTGCAGTGCTGCGTCTTCTCTCCCTCTGTCTGGTTATGCAGCGCTGTATACCCAGACAGAGGGAGAGAGGACACCGCGCAGCAGCCTGTCAGTGTGAGTTTTTTCCATTGAGTTTTTTTATTTTTTTTGGCTGGCTGCAGGCTCTCAAGCAGAGATTATCGCTCCCAGCTTCTTCTAGTGTATGGTGCCGATATCGGGACCTTTCCCCAGGGAAAAATCGCCCCGTTTATCGGCAGCCACACACTGGGAGCAATAATCGCTCTAGTGTGTTTCCAGCTTTAGTGGGCAAATACCTGCCTTTTAAAGAGATCTGGACACAAGTAAATAATTGATGTAAATGTATTTTCTTCTGATCTATAACAGTTCACTTCTAGAGAATTTGTTAAGTGATATCTACTTGTTTAAAAAAAAAAAATAATAATAATGTATAGTAAAAAAAAACAAGCTTTTAAATAAATGTACCAAAAAGAATAAATTACCGGCCTAAATTACTTCCTTTTATTATAATTCCCTCATATGACAAAAAATAAAAGCATGGGGTGTAAATATTGAAATGTCCTTTTTCTATTAATAATGCACTATGTATTTTGATACATTAGTTTTCGTATTCTGTTAGAGCGTCCTTTTTGCAGGAGTTTTTTTCCACTTGATTGTGAGCAGTCTAATTCCTCAATTCAAAGTCTGTCCAGAGATCTAACCAGATTAAAAGGGAAGACAAAATCATGCCATTCAGCAATTATTTTTTGCATAGCTTTAAATCAATATTAACGGCCCACTCACGCGCCTCGGCATGATGCGAGTAGCGGTAAGGAAAGTGATGCTCTAACATTCTAAACTGAAAAGTCTTCTCCACTCTCTCAGGCTGTCTCTGTCTCTTCTTAAACCCACTATCTCTCAGACCTTTACTCTCTCTTTGTCACAGACTGCAGGGGACTCCCTCTGGATGTCCAATGACAATATTGTAGTGTCATTGGGCCTGATCCAGATCAACGATGTAGCGCTGAGCGTGCTAACGCTCAGCGTTACATCGCTGACTCCCCTTTGGCACTCCCCCTGTGCGGGCGTATGGCCCCTTCCTTACGCCGGGTGAAGGCTACCCTAGCTTCGCCCGGCGTAAGGAAGGGGCCATACGCTCACACAGGAGCGTATGGCCGCCTAGCCCGCCCCCCTAGCCTAATTTACTTACCTCCCCCCGCCCTCCAGGAGTAACGTGAGCGTTGGGACGCTGGAGGACGTCCCCTCCAGCGTCCCAACGCCGCTACTATGGACGCCCGATCGTAGATCGGGCGTTTCCATAGTAACGCCGGGCAACATCTGCCCGGCGCATGCGCATTAGAGCTACGGCCGCCGTACTAGCGACGGCGGCCGTAGCTCAGGATCAGGCCCATTGGAACTAAGTATGTGTGCAAAGTATATGTGGAAGTGGGTCAAAATTTGCTTTCAAGAATTCACCATAACAAAAAACAAGTGAAGTTAAATACAAGCAATAATAATAATAATAAAACAGTGCATAATACAATGCAGAAGAGACCAGTGTCCCCTGAATGAAATGTGAACATAATTTTATATAGATGTACATGTAGTTCAAATTCTTTTCTGTAATATGTAGATCAGTGGTGCTGAATTTCTGCAGTTAGAGTTATTTACCTATTATAGCTGAATAATATATTTTAAAGGCAGAAAATGATTTCTAATGTTGTCTATGAAACTGCATGACAGCTGTGAAGGTGGTCCCTATGGACGGGATTAGTAAAATAACCTGTATACACGGAAGGGTAATCCAGACAGGTGTGAGGTATTATATTTTAATGGATGTAACCATTTACTCTGAATTCTGTGGCTACTGCCGTTAATTACAATCTATGCCGCTCCCCCTCTTTCAACGTGTATTCCATTCCATGCTGCTATTTCTCTGTCATCAGTTTATCCTTTTGGGACATGATGTAACAGAGTGAAAATGCTAAACGCATACACACTCTTATAGCTTAGTGTCTTTTTCTTTGCAATACATTGACTATTACTCTTCTTGCAACAAGTGCCCAGATAGTGAAATATAACACAAGCAATTGAAATTGGTATACCTGCGTAACTTTCTTAGACTAGTTTCATTACACAAATTCGTGGCTTGCTGTTTTATATGCTTGCTTTTTGTCTGCTAGGTCTATTGTTTCGAGTCGGTTATATCTCTGCTGTTTGGTCCTGGATAGAATGGCAAGTGCAGGTCCAACTACCTCTGCATCGGCAGAGAATTCAAGCCCTGGAGGAGCAAGTGGAAGTAGCAATGGAGAGGGCAGTAGCCAGGACAGTACATTTGAATGCAATATTTGTCTGGACACAGCCAAGGATGCAGTGATTAGCTTGTGTGGTCACCTTTTCTGGTAAGAAACTGGCTGATTTTTGTAAAGAAACTTCACAACTCTTTATATAAAGTAAAAATGAAAAATGCTGCATCTTGAAAAAATTGTAATTCTTAATTTTTTTATGCGTTCGTGTGTGTATATATACTTTTTCATATAGTACATATATATCTTTAATGCAGTGCATAGCTTTTATATATTATCATTGCCATATAAAAATGTTTGCAGTCTTGAAAATAGAAATTGACTATCATTTTCCAACTGTTTGACAACATTTAATATCTGTAAACCAATATAAAGTATAGACTAGATCAGGGATTTACAAATTTGTTTGAAATTTAGAAGCTAGGCCAACAGTTTAGGAACCAGAATATTTTGATGAACGATTAACAATTTTAAATAGGCCATCATGTAAGTGTTTTTGTGTATACATTTATATTTAGAAAGGACACCCCACTGGTGTCCTTATTCAGACGCCAGTGGGGGTGCACTTCAATGCACAAAATGGAGTAATCCACAAAAAAAGTAAGAAAAGAGGGCATATTTGTTTCGGTGCCTCTGAGGATATCTTTGACAAGCACTTGCATAAGTGAATAAAGTTTGTTCTAATAAATCTTGAGAACAGCTTGAGCAACTGAAATGGCTTTAGGGGAGATCTCTGCAGTACTGCTCTGTAAGAATGGCTGTGACATCAGGAGAAAAATAGCACAATCAAGTCCCATGTGTCAATATACAGCGCATTGGACTGTCAGATAGGTCATCTACTTCTGTTGCCAGGTTCGCATTGCTGGTCACACTGGCTACCAGTATTAGTTGAGCCCTTGTGTACATATAGAAGTACATTTTTTGCTAATTTTTTTTACAATTTACCTAAAACGTTCCCATTTTTATCTTTCCAGTTGGCCGTGTTTACATCAAGTAAGTTTCATCATTTTTTTTAATGTAGCAATAGATTTTCCTGTGAACAGTGCTTGCAGTTTGTTTTTGCCTCCGTTTTTAGTAAATCTGTAATTTAGTATTTAATTTGTTTCTAAAATAATAATGCTAATCATAATTTTTACTAATAATATTCAAAGGTTCTATGTAATGTGTTTTTCTTTAGTTTATATTGAATATCTGTATATTAATAATGCTTGGCTTGCTTAATGTCCATTTCCTATCCTCAGTGGTTAGAAACACGGCCTAATCGTCAAGTATGCCCAGTGTGCAAAGCTGGAATCAGCCGTGATAAAGTAATACCTTTGTATGGACGAGGGAGCACAGGGCAGGAAGACCCTCGGTAAGTGTGTGTGTGTGTGTGTGTTTTTTTTTTTTTCTAGTTGCTGGTCCTGGTCTTCATTAACATGCTGTAATTTGATATTATTGCTTTTTCCTTAGTGAGAAAACTCCTCCACGACCCCAAGGACAGAGACCAGAGCCAGAAAATAGAGGGGTGAGTAAGGTATTGTGCAATATGTGTCACATGATGAAATGATTGCTTCTCATCTGTAATTCTATATGGACTCCTGGGATTACATAACGAGGTTCCCAGGAGAAAGACTAACTAACAGCATCAAAATGACGCTGGCCACACAGAGCTTCTTGACATAAATTTTTTTGTCTGCAAATTTATTATACATTTTTTTTCACTTTAATTTTAAAATCTCAGCTACTGTGTATATATACTGTAATAACTAGTGAAAACAGTTGTAGGTTTACACACATGGGTAATTAGTAATAATGGGCCTGATTTGGGTGTAGGACCCCGTAGCGAACCCTAGCGGCCCTATTTCGAAAGTGCCGTTTGCTCTCAGCAAGTTCCGAACTGGCTGGGAAATCTATTGCTCATACCTTGAAGAGGCATAGCAATTGATCCCCGGAGCACCGAACATGGTGCTCCAAAAGGTAAAGCTTCCCTACTCCCTAACCCTAAGTCACCCTCCCCCCGCAGCCTAGACCTAAATCCCCGGAGAGGGTTACTCACCTCTCCGGTGGTCTGGTCTGGCGACGGTGCTGTCTTCCGACAATTAATGGGTGAGTATGTGAATTGCATACTCACCCATTCATAACAAAAATATTCCGCAGTGTTACACATTAGAAATAGGGACAGGAGAAAAGACACTTTTGGCTGTCCCTGTTTCACAATCTGTAACATTGCAGCAGGGACTCGCAACGCCTGATCCAGACCTAATAGCATAGAACGAACATATGGAGGAGTTTTGTACATTCACCCACTAGTAAGTTTCATATGTGATTTGAAAGAGCACTCCCCCACTTAGTACAGAATTCAACGCTACCTTCTCTTGTGCGCAGACAAGATAATTGTAAGTAAACCCAGGCCTTGCTGTATGATTTAAATAGAAACCTCCGGCCAGCGTGCATGTGTACGGAAACAATACATGTACATCCTGCCTTCCAATACATATAACAGGGTTCTGGGCCTGTGCAGTATTGAGCGACAGCTGATTTGCGTATGCAGCTTGTGTAAATAAGAGATTGAAGTCTGTATCAGGTCCAATAACAGTAGCTATTTATCTTGCCTTTTCTGAGTAATATGATGATTTATTCATTAATTTTAATCCAGAAAAAACAATGAAACTGTATATTGTAATATTTTAGTGTCCACGGTTCTTGGATTTGGTGGTTGCATCATGTTTTGTATGATTAAGGCCTCCTTACTGCCAGTCTGTCCAATGATCATTATATTGTTTTTAATTTAGCATAGAGCATGTACAGCCAATCACCTACCAACCTACAGTAACTAAATATTCTCTGTGTGTTGAAAACCTTCTTGGTTTTTTATGTGTGATAACGTGTATCTTTCACTTCTACACTTTTTGCAGGGCTTCCAAGGATTTGGCTTTGGAGATGGTGGTTTTCAGATGTCCTTTGGAATTGGCGCATTTCCTTTTGGAATGTTTGCCACAGCATTTAATATCAATGATGGTCGTCCTCCACCAGGTATCCAGAAATACTTCCGTGTTTCAAAATCCAAACCATAACCATAATATACCTTTTTATATTATTAGTTTCCCCTCCAAGTTTTTGATAATCTTGCCTTAATTTGTTTTGCAGCTGTCCCTGGAACCCCTCAGTATGTCGATGAACAGTTCCTGTCTCGTCTTTTCCTCTTTGTTGCCTTGGTTATAATGTTTTGGCTACTGATTGCTTGAAAATCAAAGCTTGCCCTCTAATGGCATCAGTGTCCCTTATGGATTTTACACCAATCTCTGCAATATATTATTCCTGACAATTCCCCCTTATCCTTCCCTGGCCTCTGAAGTGCTACTCTTCAGTCATTGCCCTTTAGATCAGGAGAGCAAGGGCTTATGACTGTTAGAAGAGAGGAAAAAGAAGCACAAAAGTATTAAAGGCTATGACCGAGCAGTCATCACAAGATATGACAGACAGCAGAATTACTTTGCACAAGAGAAATTTCATCATACCATCATTTTTTGGAGAGCTGTATATGTAACTTCTGGATAAATGAGCAAAGCAAAAAAAAAACAATAATTGAGTTTCTAAAGCACGTTAAGAGTGCAAAGTAGCCCCCCACCCCTTCCATAATAAGTCTTAGGGCCACTGAAAAAAGGCATATAGACATTAAGGTGGAAAGTTCAGTTCATAATGTTGTGACAAATGCCACCACTGTGAAAAATATGCTACTATGCATATACCACAGCAGAAACACTATGTGTAACGGAAGAAGTAGAGCAAAAAATAAAATAATTATAGATGCTCGAGGATTTGTAAGGCAATAAGACAAGGAAAATAGTCATATAAGTAGAGCATGTAAAGAGCTCCGGATACAACAAGAAGGTCTGTTCTTGGGCACCAAGACAATGACACAAGGCACTGTGTGTATGTATATATATATTTTGTTTTTTCTTGGACATGGGATGGAGTTAAAAGTTGATTCCTCAATTTTATGAGATTTTAATAATACATTGAAATTAAATGTTAATTTTATGATATTTCTTTTTCTGCTATTTTTCTTATGCTCCGTGTATGTTCATAGATGTCTCTTGCTGGTTTAAAACAAAAATAGAGATAACAAGTGCTGAGAGACACCGGAGGTTAAAAAAAAAAAGTTGTTGCCAGTTTTATTTTTTAGCCCAATTATGTCATCTGTATAATACTAAATAATATGAACATCTCCACTGGCTATCTTCACTTGAAGGCCTGTATCAGACCACTCTTCAATCAGGTTGTGTCCTTTTTTGGTTACTATGAGTAAGCATTAATGCCTAGTTATTGTGGATCTCTAGGAATCTGTTACTCAGAGATAGATAGATATTCACTAGCACAAACCCTAAATACTGCACAGCTAATAATACATATTTGAAAAATATGATGTCCCTAAATAAGAGAGGAAAGTTACTCCTGGGCAAAACCATGTTGATTTCATGGGAGTCAAATTAATTTTATTCTGTGAGAATACTTTGCTTTTTCTCATTGCACACATATATTGGCCAGCTTCACTTTTACATTGTTATTTAGACTTGTGCTGTGAAACATTACGGCTTAACTATAATACTGTTTGCAACAGATAAAATTTGACTCCCCCCTGAAATCAACATTATTTTGCCCAGTTGTCATTTTTCCCTCTTATCTTCAAACTCTGAATCGGGGCCTGTGTCTTTATCCATGTGTAACAGGCTGCTAAGATTGTTAGTGTAACATACTTATAAGGTAAATATGAAAAGGGGGTGGGCAAAGTGCTTTGACAATGTTCACTTTGTAAATTCTAAAGAATAACCACAGGAAATTTCTTGTGACTTCTTCTATTTATTTGTGAACAGCTTTTTATACAGTGTTATCAGATTACATAGTGCTATACAGAGAATATTTTACATTCACATCAGTCCCTGCATCATTGGGGGAAGACACACACATGCGCCAATTCACCTCATCTTTATGTGTGTGGGAGGAAACATAAGCACCCTTCTATGCTGGAAGATTGATTGTGTACCAATCCTCTGTGTTAACAGACAAGGGGGAAAAAAAATGAAGGAAAACAAAGTGAAAACAATAGTGCAGTATTTAGAGTATTCAAACACAAGGACAATTTTAATTTTTTTTTTTTTTTTTTTTTTTAAACCCAAACCATAGTGTAGTACATTTTAAAACCAATTATTTATTAATAAAAGGCCAGATCCAGACTTCATAAAGATGGGTGACTTACGTAAGCAAGGTACACAAGTCGCCTTTCAAATTGTACAAGTCATTACGCAACAGAATGCATTCAGTGTTCCCCACTCACGCATGTTGAGTGGGCATAGGTATTTAAATCACACAGTAAGGACTTTGCTAAGCCCTTACGCATGATTCAGTATTCCACACGCATAGATTTGTGTACGGAATACTTAAGGCAGGGTCCTGGCCATGGAAGTCCCTTTTACACGTAGGAGTGCAGGTGGAAAATAGCAAACTCAACGTTGTTTGTGTGTGTTTTTGTGTGTTTGTGTGTGTGTGTGTCTGCGGTCTGCCGCGTCAGGAAGGATTACAATTAGGATCCAAATGATAGAATTGTCATGGAACATAGTAGTATACTTGGAGTCAAGTTGAATAGGTTGGATCTGAAGTTCTTGAATAGACTGGGTGGTTACAGTACAGACACTTTGTAGACCACCCAGTCTGTTCCACTGTTGACCACACTGGGGCTGATCCAGCGTCAGGAGTAACTGCTTAAAAAGGTGCAAATCCTGAAACCAAGCCATGTTGCAATGTGAGGGGCTGATTTTGTTTATTCAAGACAATTACTGAACCGATTTATTTTGTGCACCAATATTAAACAGCTTTATCTTTAAACTCTAATTTAGAGTTGAGCTACAAAATAACACCTATCAACTCATATGTTGTCACACTTTAAATTAGGTACCCCATATAGTTTAACATGGTTTTTTCCAAGGAACAATGTTTCTCCTTTTTTATTTTTTTTCCCCAGTTAGAGTTGTTTATAGTTTTGAACTGGCTGGGATACCTATTGCTTATGCCTCGATGAGACATAGCAATCAATCCATGGAGCACCAAACTTTCAGTGTTCCGAAAGGTAAGGAGAAAAAGTACCCCAATCCTTTCCCTAATTCTATCCCTAACCCTCCCCTCTCATTACCCTAACCTTCCCTTCACTTCCCCTCCCCGCTGCCTGATTCTAATCCTCCCTTCCCTGCAGTCTGACCCTAATTTTCCTTTCCCTGCATCCTGACCCAAACCCTTCCTGGAGAGGTTACTCACCTTTCTCTGTGGTAGTGGCGGCGGGATAGCGGCGGCGGTGTTTCCAAATCACAATGGGTGAGTATGCCGATCGTCATACCCACCCTTTCTGCAAAAAAAATTCTAAACTGTAGGGTATTCCAAATAGGGACATCCAAAAAAGAACTTTCGGATGTCCCTGTTTCGGAAATGAAACTAACCGGGTGTTGCAACTGGTTTCTAACTTGTGCGTATTGAATTTTCTTTTTGTAGTACCATTTTCATTGCAGTTGCAAAAGCACAGTGTATTCATTTGCAATAATTATTTTTATCATAACTAATGACATTTATCTATAAAGCTGCTTCAGTGGCCCTTGTATACCTTTTCTATTTTAATCAAAGACAAGATTTTCCATTTACCAATTGCATATTAAATCTGGAGGGAAATGATCTGTGCGATCCGCGTTCTAATGCCTAACTTTTCTTTAATTAACCCTTACATTTTCTTCAATGACAAACACCAGTCAGCAAGAAAAATGCATAAAACATATGAATATTGATGATAAAAAGATATATACACTATATAGATAAAAGTATTTGGCCACACCTGTTAAGTATTGAATTCTGGTGTTTCAATTAGACCCGTTGCCTCGGGTGTATATAATCAAGCACCTAGCCATGCAGTCTCCATTAAAAAAAAACGTGTGATACAAAATGGGTTGTTCTAAAGAGTTTAGTGACTTCAAGCATGGTACTGTGACAGGATGCCACCTTTCCAATACGATGGTTCATGAAATTTCATTCCTGATGGATACTCCACTGTCAACTGTAAGGGATATTATTAGAAGCATTTAGGAACAACAGCAACTCAGCCACAAAGTGGAAGACCAGGTAAAATCACAGAGCAGGGTCAACAACTGCTTAGGTGCAGTACATGGTGTATAAAAGTCACCAATGCTCTGCTGATTCCATAGCTGAGTTCCGAACTTCCACTGGCATTAATGTAAGCAAAAAAACTGTATCATGGGAGCTTAATGGAATGGGTTTCCATAGCCGGGCAACTGCGTACAAGCCTCACATCACCAAGTCCAGTGTTAAGTGTTGGAGTGGTGTAAAGCACACAGACGCAAATTGTGGAAACGTGTGCTGTGGAGTGATGAATTATGCTTCACTATTTGCCAGTTAGATGGGCGAGTATGGTTTTGGTGGATGCCAGGAGAAGGTTAACTGCATGACTGCATTATGACAACTGTGAAGTTTGGTGGAAGAGGGATAATGGTATGGGGTTGTTATTCAGGGTTTGGGCTAGGTCCCTTATTTCCAGTCAAGGGCAATCCTTATGCTTCAGAATACTAAGCCATTTTGGATAATACTATGCTTCCAACTTTGTGACAACAGTTTGGGGAAAACCCTCTTCTATTCCATCATGACAGTGCCCCAGTGCACAAAGAAAGGATAATAAAGACATGGTTTGATGAGTTTGGTATGGAAGAATTTGACTGGAATGCTCAGAGCCCTAAACTCTACCTCATTGAGCACCTTTGGTATGAACTGAAACAGAGATTGCGAGCCAGGCCTTCTCATCCAACATCCGTGTCTGACCTCATAAATACTTTAAACAATGAATGTGTACAAAATCCTGCAGAAACACTCCAAAATCTTGTAGAAAGCCTTCCAAGAAAAGTAGCAGTTGTTATAGCTGCAAAAGAGGGACCAACTCTATATTAAACTATATGTATTTGAAAACAATGTCATTATAGTCCCTAACTTATAGCA
>WWET01000317.1:552611-571865 GCA_011038615.1 Limnodynastes dumerilii
AAAGAGTGTTTGGAGTTCAACTAAACCATCTCAGACAAAATTATATTCATGTCCCAACATTAATTTCTTGTACATAGAGGTTAGTTGCTTGATAATTCTTAGCATTTTGTACATATTCCAAATTTTGATTTGTTCTTTCAGAGAAGACTGTTGATACCAGTGCAGCCCATCAGAATGCCCAAATGGAGGGAAGTGACTCACGGTAATTTTTCTCTCTGACTAGTTAACGGACTGATCATTTTAGCATTTTGCAATATACAGAAAGCATATAGGTGCATAATCATAGTAAACAATCTGTTGCAGAGTATTATTCATATATTGTACAGCCATACGTCTAAGAAATGTGACAAGAATACATAGAATGTAGTAAGATACTATTGATTGGGACTCAGTGGTTTACCACACCTATTAGAAGTGAGGCAGTTGTTTATTCAAGGGCTAGGGAGGGGAGGTTCTCATTAGTAGACTTCACCCAATATTGGTGTTAATACTATGCTGTCAGCTCAAAACTTTTAAGATTTCAGGCACAAATACACACAGTTGCTGTCACACACACTCCCACAAATGCACATCCTTCTTGTAACACACACTCCTATAACTGCTGTTATGCACACTCCCTTAAATACACAAATTTACATAAATATAAGTTAATTTGGTTATGTTTAGAAATACAGTTTCAAATTGCTCCCAGTAAATATAATGTAGCTGCCTTGTCCTGATTATGAAATATATGTAAATATATGTGCCTTTCTTTCCCTGGCTGCAAAATAGAGGTCAAAGAGTTGGGTTGCTTATAATTTTTCTGACCACTCCATCTCAGCTGACATTTGAGAATGTTCAGAGCTATAACTAATGAGTAATTTTAAGCTATGTGGAAAGTACAGAAGCCTACATACTAAGGCATAGGTTACATACCGGAGATTAAACATTGGTGTGGGGATGGGCAAGCAGTGTAAGTATGTTTTGTATGATCACTTAAAGCCCTGAAATCAGATAGAGGGAGAACCATCCCGGAGTGTGTGAGCAGGATCGAAAGAAACTGGAAGGAATGTGAGGAGATAATAATATTGATTTAGGGTCAACAAGGAGAATTGTATCCTATAGTATAATGGGAACCAGTAGTGAGTTTGACAGAGATTGAAGGCAGAAGCAGAGCACCTCAATATAGAGATAATGAAAGTAAACGGAGATGCAGTCGCCGCCTCAAAAATGCTATTTACGAAATAGAGAGAGACAAAAATTTGCGTTTGGTTGTAAAGTAACGTTAATTTAAAAGTTTCATTAATTAATAAGTAAATATGACAATCAGCATACTTACCCATTCATTTATTCTGAAACAACCGCCGCCGACCCTTAGCACCACCACAGACTTGCTGGACCGGACAAGTGGGTATTATAGGGGGTTCTTGCAGTCTATGGGGAAGTCTTAGGGTCAGGCTGCGGGGAAGGGAGTCTTAAGCTGGCTATACATTGGGTCAATTATTGATCCCAGATGGGGGTGTCCCAATAAACTGAACAATTTCCTGTCATGGAAATGTCCCATTATCAGCACCATACACCTCTCCTGCTGTGATTGATAATCCTAGCAGAAGAGGGAGGCACTCTGTTACTGAATGGCTCCCTATTCTTTATTGGGCACTCGCACCTGATTTAAATCAAACATTAAAAGACCAAATAATCGTTCCAGAGTGCTTCTGGTGCGTTTATCTGGCATTTTTAAAATTTGATCATATCTACTAACTAGAGCGATTATTTGCCCAATCAGCAGATAATTGGATGATCGGGACGATAAGTGCTCTAGTGTATGGCCAGTCTTGGTGGCCAGGCTGCGGGGAAGTAGGTCTTGGTGGCCAGGCTGCGGGGAAGGGGGTCTTGGGGGTCAGGCTGCGGGAAAGGGAGTCTTGGGGGTCAGGCTGCGGAGTAGGGAGTTTTGGGGGTCAGGCTGCTGGGGAAGGTTTGGGTAATGGAAGCTTGGGGTAATAGAAGGGGGGGTTTAGGGTAAAGATTAGGATAAGGGTTGGAGTTACATTAATACTTGCCATTTGCTGCTGTATCTTCGTTATTCTGTGGATCAATTGCTTCTCATTGGCGAGGCAGAAACAATTAATTTCCCAGCTGATCTGCAACTGACTGGTAAAAAACAGCCATTTTGAAAAAGAAGTGGCACAAAAGTGAACTAATGTGATCCTGGTGACGTTCCAGGGGTGATAACCAATATATACAGTACCTTTGTATCTAATTTGTTTGTTTTTTTTTGCTTTTAGAAAGTCTGACTCAACTGGGGACTCTCCTGTGGAGCCCTGGACTTTAGAACCTGAACAATGTGTGAGCTGCAAACTGCGACTGACAGGACCAGCCATGGTACATCCTCCCAACTACTCTTACTTTATAGAAGAATTAGTTTGCTATAGACTTCCTGTTAAGTGTTTTTACCAATATTCTGAGTGTGACCAATTAAAATAACATGGATAACCCCTTTATATATTGATATATTTCTTGATGCTGTTGAATAGACTGTCATTAATCTCTACATGTTTTTTTTTCCAGGTGGTCTCCCAGTACAAGTTCCACCCCGAGTGTTTTTCATGCGCTGGCTGCAGAGCTTTGATTGAGGAGGGAGAGTCGTTCAGTTTAGTACAGAGCAGAACGCTGTTCTGGTGAGGCCCATATACTAAAATGTTTAAAGAGCTTTTTAAAGAGCTGCTACAAAATAGCATTGTTAGGCACAACAAGATGTGCAACAGTCTTTAAATGGTTTGTTCCAGCTCTATAAGCTGACAAAAGACTTGCACTGATACACAGAATAAACCATTAGCTAATAGTTTTAAAATATGTTTGTGCGGCAACTGGGGCATTGAGTTGATGGGTGCATATGCACTCATGCGCCTGTTACAGCTGGTCTTATTGTATTCTTCTGTATTACATTTGTAGTGGTCCATGTTACAAGCTTCTTCTTCTGCGACCACAGTTTGAGGGCCTGTGCAATGAATCTGCCCAAGAACAGCATCCTCATATGCTCACCCTCCTGCGCCTGCCTCCGCAGGCAGGAGTTAATAGAGGCTTTTCTGTTTCTGTGGAAGACATGCAGGTCATACAGTGAGTATGGATTTCTTTTATATGATTTTTTTGGTGGGGGTTTTTTATTCTTGGTGAGGCTTTCCAAGAAGAGGATTAGATTTACTAAACTGTGGAAAAGGAAAAGTGGAGATGTTGCCAATGGCAACTAATTAGATTTTAGCTGATATTCTCTAGGATGTAATAGGAAAGTGAGAGCTATAATGTGGTTGCTATGGGCAACATCTCCACTTTTTCAACGGTTTAGTAAATCTAGCCCTTAGAGTGGTCACACTATTGGTGAGCGGTTATATAATTTGTGCATTTATGCCTTCGCATGATTGAAACTACTCCTGTCATACGTGTGACACGTGTACCTTCATGTAGTCAACTGAAAGTGATCTTTGTTTATATGATAAAATACAACATAATGTAGTAAAACAGGGAAAATACATTTCAATACTTATTTTTTTGTTTTGGGTCTTTCCAGGGTGACATCTGAGGCTCAAAACTTGCTGTACCCAGGAGATCGTATTCTGGAAATTAATGGCTCCCCTGTCAGTAGAATGCCTCCTAATGAGGTCAGAAGTTACCATTGCCTGATAAGTGTGGAGAGCAGATATTGTTTTAGATAGTGTTGTTTTTGTATTCTGCTGATTTATCCGTATTCCCTTCCTTCACCATCCCCTCAGGCTGATAATTTGCTTTGCTGCACAGACCGGACCCTGCAGCTTCTGGTAGAACACAACCCCCCACTGACCTCCCCTGTGACTAGAGCTCCCCCGAAATCTCCTTCCCTGCACCAACGTGAGGGAAAGTCTGTCTCCGACAGTAATGCCAAGCGTAGCTCCATTCGGTCAGATTTTACTTACACTTAAATAGCTTTATTCCTTTCTTTCAACACTGCGCACACTTTCCCTTGTATATAATATCAATGATTTCTCTATTCCTCTCTGTACTTTCACCTTTTCCTATTCCTCCTTCTCAACAGTTATTGCAGTGTGTCTGCTATGGGCTACTTTGTCACTAACATTCAGCTTTTATGTGTTTCTATGTCTCTTAGAGCTACCCAATCCCTGTCTCCAGTTACCCATAGTACATCATGCAATATATTATGCCTTATTTTCTTCTCTTCCATTCTATATTTAGCCGCAGTAACAGTAACAGCCGTTCCCCTGGACCTTGTTCTCCTAAGGACCCTCGCTCTGTGTTTCGCTCAGAGTCCCTCCGCAGTGCTGTAGGTGGTCAGCAGATCTTCCGCCCATGTGAACTACTTCATGGAGAAGAACTGGGGAAAGGATTTTTTGGACGAGCCATTAAGGTGGGGGTCTTATAAGTAGGTTATTATTATTCATCCTGCTATAACCGACCTTGCCATTGCCTGCCTTTTTATGCGTGCAGGTCACACACAGAGACACAGGAAAAGTAATGGTCATGAAAGAGTTGATACAATTTGATGAGCAGACACAGAAAACGTTCCTGACGGAGGTATGTAAATTCTTGAGTGACAGTTTGTTATTTAGCAATTTATGTAAAGTTTTGTATAATATCCGCGTACGTAAGTCTCCGGCCCATCAATGAATGTAAGGTGATACATATTACACATCAATTGTTTTCAAAGATGATAAAAGGTAATTTATTCATTTATTTTGCAACATACATTATTCATACTACAATAAAAAAAAAAAATGTCTGTGAAACGCCAAATGATATGTAATATATATAACGTAGGATCTGTAGAATAAAAATCAGACCAAAGGACAAAAATCTATGACATTACCTTAGAAAATTGTTTTAACATTTAAAATAAAAAAAATAAAAAAAATGTGCTACTTACTGGTAAATCCCTTTCTCTGATTCCATCTGGGGGACACTGAACAATGGGGTTGATAGGGCCTGGAAGGAGTGGGCACTTAACCAGTTTTTACTGTGCTATCTCCTCCTTTCTGCGTCCGCTGCTGAGCCAGTCATTTTTAAAAAGCCAAAAAGAAAACACAGAGCCACGGTACTACCTAGCATACTTCAACACTGACACACAGACAACAGAAGAAGAGTAATAGATAACTGAATAGACTAAATATGCAACTTTTATAGAGAAAACTGAACAAGGGAGGGAAGCCCAGTGTCCCCCAGATGGAATCGAAACCCAGACTGAAGATCCATGTTGTGGTGAGTGCGTCTACTCCTACCGCTAGCAAATCCCTTTCCTGGCTATGAATCTCGGAACCTTCTTGTTGTGACTGTACGTCATGAGATCCAAATCCAGAAGACCCCATCTGAGCGAACACCCGCTCATTCAGAGGCCATTCTCCCGGATGAAGAGTTTTGCAACTTATGAAGTTGGCCTCCACATTCTCTATCCCTGGGATGAAAACGGACAAAGAAGACTCGGCCCAGAACAGGATGGACACTGCTTCTTTCATTGCAAGGGCGCTTTTGGTGCCTCCTTGATGATTGACATATTCTACAGCTGTGGTGTTGTCGGACTGCACCCTTACAGGATTTCCCTGGATCAAGTGTAGGACCTCCTAAAGATCATTGAAGATAGTCATCAATTTGAATGTATATGGGCAGGAGAAATTCCCATCTGCTCAATCGACCTTAGAGACATTGATTCTGGATCAGTGCTCCCCAATCATCAAAGCTGGCACCTGTAGTTAAGAAATATCCATTCCACTGGAGCAAAGGATCTGCCCACCAACAGGTTCTGAGTAAAGAGCCACCACCAGAGGAATTGGTGGTTTTTGGAGGAGAGAACAATGAACTGTCTTTGAAGGTGCAAGCGGGGACCCAATCTGACTGCCAGGAGATTCCACTGGAAATAGCGTGCATGAAGTCTGCTGCACTGGCTCATAAGATGATACAAGAGTCCCCATCAGGTGCATACAGAGAAGGACTGAAGGTGAATGAACTGCCAGGACTCTCCTGACCAAGGGCCTGATCCAGAGCTACGCTGGCCCGCTGGCTGTAGCTCTGGTACACTCCCCCTGTCACTCCCCCTGTGTGAGCGTAGTTACACACAGTTACGCCGGCTGAAGGCTACTCTAACACAGGAGCGTAATCTGACTAACCCGGCCCTCCCTTCCTCTCGCCTAGTTATGGAGCTGGCCGCCCCTTCGTCCGTAACTATGCTGTAGTTACGGACGCCAGATCCATAGCTCCCAGAGCCATGGATTATGCCAGGCTAAATATGCCCGGCGCATGCGCAGAACGGCATTTATGCCGTTGATACGCAGCCACCCGCCGTAAATACGGCGAGCGGCGTAACTCTGGGTCAGGCCCCAAGTCCTGTAGCTTCAAAAAACTTGGCTTGGGGCAGGAACATATGTTGCTGGCTCATGAGCAGGTTTGTTTTGGGTAGATTGAGGATCCGCCAGTACCTGGCATGTCACTTCTAGATGGTGACCCAAGATTTCTCGCAACAAAGCTTTGAGAAGAAGGTCGTCTAAATAAGGAATGATTGATTCCTAGAGAATGTAAAAGAGCTGTATTACCGCCAAGATATTTGTAAAGACTGGGAGCTGTAGCTGGGCCAAATGGCAAAGCTCTAAACTGATAGTGTCTTTCCAGGATTACAAAGCTTAGTAAGGACTGGTGACCCTCCCAGATAGGACCGTGCATGTATGTGTTCTTTAAATCTATGGAGGCTAAAAATTCCTCCTCCTCCTCCGTTCCTGTTGTGACTGACCAGAGGGATTCCATCCAGAATCTTGGGATCCAAATGCAGGTGTTCAGGTCTTTGAGATGTAAGATAGGCCGTAAAATGCTGTTCGGCTTGGAAAGGGACTGTTGAATTGACTGTTAGCCAATAGGAAGTCCATTTGATTTAGTCATTCAGCTCTGATAACCGGATCCAGAGGAGGAGGGGAAACTAAGGACCTGTGGTGAGAGGGCTCTCAGAGGTCTATTACATTATTTCCCTGGAGATGATCTCCTAGACCCACTGGTCCTCGGTGGAAGCCAGCCACTTGACCTGAAAGAAGAGAAGCCTGGGTCCTACCTCCTCCAGAGATGGAAGGTGAGGGACACAGTCATGTGGATGACTTCTCTGGTGCTTATGCATCTATGGTTGCAGGATTGCTTCTGGCACTCTGTCTGACAGGAGAGAAGGTAGGTGACCTTCTCCCAAAGGACTGCCCCCAGATGGCAAGGACTTTAAAAAATTACTTTTTCCTCCAGTTGCCTGCATAATCATATTTTCCGGTTGAGGGCCAAATAAAAGAGAACCTTTTTTTAAAGGAAGCACCTCCAAAGACTGTCTCGTTTCCGCAGACCAAAACCTGAGCCACTGTGCATGCCTGGCAACTAAAGAAGATGTGGAAATCTTAGCTACTACCGCTGTGGAATCTTGAGCAGCTTTAGAGGTAGCCTGCTGTCTCAATTTATTCCCCCAGAGAGATAAGGTCAGCAGGAGTAGTATCCGTCTGAACACCCGCAATAAGCTGCAGTTACACTTTCCGCAACAATATTCTGCATTTCGAAAAAGAGACATCCGAAAGTTACTTTTCGGATGTCCCTTTTTCCTATACTTATCACTTTCTACTTTTTTAAGTGAATGGGTGAGTATGCTGTTCGGCATACTTCACCCATTCACTTTTGCAATGTGCGATATCCCTCCACCGTCCTTCCACCGCACCTCCGCTGCTGCTATCGCCGGACCTGGAACAGGTAAGTAAATTATCTCTGCGGGGTTGGGGTTAGGGTCAGGCTGCAGGAAATGGTGGGTTAGGGTCAGGCTGCCAGGAAGGGAGGGTTAGGGTAGTAACGGGAGGGTTAGGGAAAGGTGTAGGGGACTATTTTTTTTATTTTTTATTTTTTTTTTACTACTTTCGGTGCTCCGTAGATCGATTGCAATGCCTCTTCGAGGCATATGCAATAGAAATCCCAGCCAGTTCGCAACTGGGTGGGAGGTTTTGCTAATTTAGAGACTAAAGTGTCGTCGTCCTATGTAAGGATGCCCCTGTACAGTCTCCCAAAATATGCATATACGTCAATCGACTCTCGTACAGGGAGTGGAAACGTTCAGCCTGCTCCTCGCTGCGACTCTATGCACTCCTATGCACTGCGACTCCTTCTGAGCTGTGTTTAGGGAACCACCCTCCCCTTGTCGGAAAGCGATAAGCGTTTGTGGCTCTCAGCATAACTTCAGTCTGTTCTGCCTTGGGAGCGGTGTCTACTGACTACAGTAAAGAAAAGGTAAAAACATAAAGAAAAATAAAAAATAGGGCCTGGAATGAGTGGGCATCATCAACCCCCATTGTTCAGTATCTCCTAGATGTAAAAAAATCCAATCATACAGCAAGCAGCAAAGGTTGATGTCATCATGATGCATGTTTTGCACTTGTAATAAAGAGCTCCTGAGGCTCTGACATGGAGACTCCTTTACAGCAGGATTTTTTCCCCCATAGCACTGACTACTGGTCCTGCTGAGGATGTGGTCAGGGGCCTCAATTGTGCTGAGTTCCCTGAGCTCAGGGGCCCCTATGCAGCTGCCTATCAGATCTGTGCCTAGGGCTGCCTCTGCTATGATACTTTGTCTGCTGTTCTTAAGTTGCCTTGCAATTTATTTAGGCATGTCATCTAGAGTACTCTAGTGCAGCCCTTGTGTAACGAAGCGTTGATTGGTTGAATGAATGAATGACTGTGAGAGGTCAATGTCCCATAGTTAGCTCACAGAATACATTCTGGTTTTGTCAAAAGAAGTGACATATTACATTTTGTAGTTAAGTGTTGATTGTAATAACTAAAAGACTAAATGATGCTTTCTTTTGTAGTTAAGTGTTGATTGTAATAACTAAAAGACTAAATGATGCTTTCATAACTATACTTGGTAACCAGAATAACTAGTCTTAACATACTATAAATCATTTGTCCAATTACAGGTAAAGGTCATGCGTGTTCTGGATCATCCCAATGTGCTGCGTTTTATTGGGGTGCTCTATAAGGATCGGAGACTTAACCTGCTGACTGAGTTTATAGAATGTGGAACTCTAAAGGATTTCCTGAGAGGGGTAAGATATAGGGAAACGTCTGTGATATATAAGTGTAAGGCTGAAGAAACCATTTTTTTTTTTTTAAATTACTTAAAGGATCATACTGACAATTATTATTATTTTTTTTAATCAAACCTTCCTTTCAATAGGACCATTGTCCTTGGCAACAGAAGGTATCCTTTGCGAAAGATATTTCATGTGGAATGGTAAGTTGGAACTGTTCTGGTAATGATCTATAGCGAGCTCTAGAAAGTGCTGTTCATTTGTATTGATTTTCTCTTTAGGCATATCTTCACTCCATGAGCATCATCCATAGAGACCTCAACTCGCACAACTGTTTGATCAAGCTGGTAATGCCCTTATTTGGTTGTTCCTCCCAATAACTGGTCATATTTGTCTTTTCGCTCTGGGTCTGTGCCTGTACTTGTCCCCATTTCTATGCTTTTCTTCACAACTAGTTTCTATTCTGCCGTGGCAGGATGGCACAGTAGTGGTTGCAGACTTTGGACTTTCCAGACTCGTTTTGGAAGAGAAGCCAAGAATCCTACCAGAACGCCCACCCACAAAAAAACGAACACTACGCAAGTCCGACCGTCGGAAGCGTTACACGGTGGTTGGCAGCCCCTACTGGATGGCACCTGAAATGTTAAATGGTAATAAGAGTATTAAAAAGTTATTGTATTGTGAAATGCAAAATGGCGATTAGTGTTTATGTGCATATTGTAATTCATGTTGTCTTTTATTCTGCACAGGTAAACAATACGATGAGAAGGTGGATGTGTTTTCATTCGGGATTGTTCTTTGTGAGGTATTAAATAATACCCATTAGGCTGGTAACACTTTCTGGCCCTTCTCCAACACTGTGTTTTAGCATCTGCTTTATATTTGTCTTTGGAGTACAGAATACTCCCAACATCCTTCTACTTCTGTCACAAGTTGTAATGAGAGCCTGGTGCTTTGTATATGGCAAGAACTTAGTCTTGCAGATAGTGCTAAGAATTATGGTAGAAATAATTACATGGGCAGGAAGAACAATACAAGCAACTGGTTTATTTATAACACTCATTTATGAACACCCAAAACAAACAGTGTACTTGCTAGTAGCTATTTACACAACCGCACAAGCAAAGCTATGATCAGTCATTCACACTCCAAATATACTACTTTGTCTTTTATTTTTGTTCGAGTTTAGTACTTATCTAAATTTTTAATTAAAACTGTCCAAATTATTTAATCACCACCAAGTTAGGTTGGACCTGCCTAGCATCTACTAAGTAACAGCCCTAGGAGAAACATAAATATAACCCACTGTCTGGACCGGTGCTGCTACTAGGTGATCGCCTAGGCCAACAAGCCTGGGGGGAGGTGAATTTCTGCACATTTACACTATATGGAGGGACTGTGTGATATACAGGGGGTGTTATATGGGGGAGACAGGCCAAACTGTGCCTAAGGACCTAGACTGGCAATGCCCACTGTATAAATTAACCTTCTTTTGCTCCTTCTGTTTTGACCATTATATCTGTTTTGCATGGATCCAAAGTTCATTTTCTGCAAGAAACCAAAGCACATTATTGGCAGTTAATTCCCCATCCTCCTGCTACTAAGATTAATGTATGGCACCACCTGGAGGTGTATAGTTATTATTAATGCTTATAGCGCCACAAATAGTATGTAGCATCTTTACAGAGAACATTAGACATTCACATCAGTCTCTGTCCCTAATAGACTTGTATACATCCAACCACACAGACACTAGGGTTAATTTAGTTAATAGTCAACTAACCTACTAGTATGTTTTTGGGAGTAAACCCACACAGACACGGGGAGAAACAAACTCCACACAGATAAGGCCTAATCAGGGATTCAAACTCATGACCTCAGCGCTGTGAAGCCCAAGTGCTACTCACTGAGCCACTGTGCTGTGCCTTAAATATATTGCACCCACATAAGTGCCAAAGATATTATGAATAGAAGAACAATTCTTTGCATTTACGGTATAGTGGTCATGGATATTTATCATAACTTTTTAAAAGAACTTAATTCTAGCGTTGCAGAGCTGTATATGTAGAATATGACTTGTAGTCTGCCATAAAAGATATTGTGAGCCTGCAGAATAACAGAACAATGAAATTCCTCAGACTCTGGACCTCATGTTTCTCCCATTTTAATTCTCCTTCAGCTAGAGTTCTGTAGTTATTTACTATTCAACTCTTCACAATGCATTCTACAAAACCAAAATCTAATCTCTGTTAATGTTATCTGACAACAGGTGTTGTGAGTATTAAATGACGATCTGCAATTCTTAGGTGGCTACTTCAGATTCTGTACCATGTTTATCTACGTATGTACTGTATTTTCTGGGAAGTGCTACAGCCAATCATTAACCTTCCAGGAGGTTGTGCTAATAACAAGGATGATCCAGAGTCGGAGAATAAGGGCAAAACCAGTATTAGTGTGGACGGGAGTAACTAAAAAAAAAATGCAGTTAAAATACTTGCTGAGGTCACATTTCCACTTCATTTTTTTTTTTTTAATGCATCTCCCGAACTCTAGATCAGCACTATCTTTCAAAGTTTAACTGTGTTAATGGAGGTTTTGACTACTTTTGTGTATAAAGTAAATGCCAAATAGTAATATATTGCTTCATGAAACCAGTGGCCAGTGTTGTAGATGCTCATCCTGCTTTTGTTTTGTTTTTTACCCTTTTTTGTTTGGTTACATAATAATAGATTTTTTTTGTATGTGTTTCCTTACAAAGTGCAAAATGTGCTCTGTGGTTGTGCTCTTTGATTTGCACAGTAGCCACACAATTGGACCATGTTTTGTTTAGCAATGCAAAATCAGGAAGCTCACACAATGATTTACGTTTTACACAGGTTTTGTGCCTTCTGATTGAACTTGTAGTAAATGTATTTATTTCTAAAGGGTTAAGATGCTTAACTTATTACGGAACTTCTATTTTTTTAGAGCTTTCTTATAATAATTCCATTTCCCTGCAATTCATGTGAAAGTACGGTATTTTATAATCAAAGGACTATGTTGCCCATGCATGTGAGAGGTCTATGTTGTTTGCAGATAATTGGCCAGGTATACGCTGACCCAGATTGTCTGCCGCGCACCTTTGACTATGGCCTGAATGTCCGGCTGTTCTGGGAGAAGTTTGTGCCAAAGGATTGCCCTTCAGGATTTTTTCCCCTTGCAACATCCTGCTGCCAACTGGAACCGGATGATAGGTAATCTCTTATGTATTAACATCTGCAGTCGTTCTAGTGTTTGTCTTAATGAAGTCCATGGAATGTCTATTTTTCTTCTCTCCAGATATATCATGAAGTCACTGCACTTCCTTGCCTAAAACTGTTTATGTTCCCATAGGCCAGATTTCATATATTTACAGGACACGTTTACAGCTCTGTCTCTGTTTCTGGGAGAGTTGGCGATCCCTCTGCCTTCAGAATTAGAGACTATGGAACACAACCTGATGCTGCAATATGGTCTGACACGAGAAAACCACGCTGAGCATGGAACAAAGCTATAACTTAAAAAGATGACCACTTACAAAAAACAGATTCATCTCCATAAAGTGCCTTGTATGTGACACTTTCCTCTCTCCAGATCCGTGTATTAAACTAGCAGCAAAACATTTCAACAATCCTGAAGAGATGATGGATTCCTCAGGGTACTTTGCCCAAGACACTACCAATTATGTTTAAAGAGCCACTTCAAGTGTTGTAATATAGGTTCTATTCCTGCTCTTAACATTCAGTGTTATGAGCACTTTCACTGTTGCTTAGTTACCAGAAACATTTTTGAATACATTTTTTTTTTCTCTGCATATTGTAAGGTGCCAGAAGGTTGTTACATATATATTCAGTCAGGTTTTAATCCATTTCTTTGGCTGATTAGTGTCTAGTTTTATGGAGAATACTTATACTCCTGCATGTTATTGCTGCATTTTCTTTTTACCTAAAAACTGGAATGTAAATTCTCATTTTATGGCACTTTTTTTTTTTTTTTTTTTAATTTTTTTAAACACTTTTTTTTTTTTTTTTTTTAACTGTGTGCCTGTTAAAGCTTGCGTATGGCGATTCACATATTTTTGTGTATCAATATTTGCTTAGCTTCACTACAACCCATTACCAACCTTCCTTGGCAGCTGGGGTTGAAGAATGCTAAACTAGTTTGTTTGGCAGTAAAAGGATTACATAATAAATGCAACTTTCTCCTTTATCTCTGAAACGTTTGCTCAAAGCTGGAAATACAAAACCTCTACCAGTTTTTGAACAAAAGCTAACTTGAGCTGGATTTAATGGTGGGAGTTGCAGTTGAAGATTTCAGTTGCACAAACATGGTAGCTTTGACCAAGAGCTTCACTCTAATACTTTAACAAGCAGAAGCTGTTGTGGAAAATAATAAGTTTACCACTCTCCTAGTTAGGTGCAACTGTTTGAATCATTCTCATGAGCCATTCCTAATTCTCTTGAAGCTGCTGGAGTATTTGTAATGCAATGCAATAACCAGAACCCAGTCATTCTGAAAGTTTAGGGAAGATAAGTCCCCAAACTAGAATTAAGGCAGTAGCAGCAAAGCTTTATATTCTGAATCAGCAGCGCACTGGTGTTACTGTAATATACAGTGTTGAATATCAGCACTCACTACTGGAAATACAGAAGACTGGTTTGATTGTCAGGCACTGCCTGGTTATATTTTATGTACAAAAAAGGTCAATAAACAGTTTTCTTACAATTTGTGCATCCATATTTGTCCATTAAAAATCTCAGCAACACACATAAAACAGGAAGGATACTTGTCTTAGCCAACATGGTAAAAACATTAGCTGGTAACTCTACTGGAAGAAAAGGGTACTGCAAGAGTTACCAACCAGAGCTTGCTCTTCACAGAAATGTAACATGATTAAGTGCAGCTAAAACCTCAGCTCTGTCAGTGTGCAGAGTTCTCGTACATTTTTAGCAAGCAGCACAGGGTCATTTTCCTGTTTAGTTTTTTTTTTTGGTAGTCTGACACATGAAAATATAAAAACAAAACGGAAGCTGCCACAGGCAGTCACGTTCATACCATTGAACTGTACATACATCCCCCACAAATTCATGAAAAACAAAACAAATGGTAGAGGGCTTGATCAGCATTGGCCTCTTATAAAAGACTGACCATATAATCCTACATCTGATCTGAATCTTTACAAAACATGTAAAGATCTATGATCCTTCTCCTCCCAAAACAAAAGTCTGGTTAACAAATACAATTCTCCTGCCAATTGTCCACAGGGCTGCAGCCACAGCATGATGAAATGGATGATGATTCCATCATTTCCAAAAAGATTCATTGTCTGTATGGAGCTGTACACCTCTTCATGCCCCTGGAGTGCCTGCGCTGCTTATCAAGGGGACCACACCCTCCTGAACGGTGTTAGGAGTGTGATTAGATGGCACCTCGATTGTATTCTCATCTACGATGTCACATGTAGGGTTTGAGAAGGCGGAGAGTGGTAGATTTATCCTCTGAAGTCGTCTGTCCTCCACTTCCTGATCATGTTGACGCTTTAGGTCTCTGCCCCTAATAAGTGGGGGGAGAAAAAAAAATCATGATTGTTAAAAGCACATTTCTGAAAGAACTGGGGGGGAAAAAGATTATTAAAGTATCGTCTGAAAAACATGGGCAAAGTAAGGAACTAACCTTTTGTATACGTAACCAACTACAATGCCGCTCCCAATAGCTATGATCACTACCACCATCAAGATTCCTAGGACATAACCTGTAATAACAAGTAAGATTTATTAGGGTACAAAACAGATGTTCACCAGATTAAGCGCCTTTATTAAAAACAATCTGTCTTCTAACGAGGGTGTAGCTTGCCAACTACCTTCATGGTACAATTAGCAAGGTCTACCTTCATAACTATGTTGATAGACTGTCCTAATTGCTGTAATCAGCACAGTAGAGATTAGGAGTGGATCCTGGTGTCAAGACATGACTAAACTGTGATAGTAGTATGCAGCAGAGGGCACTCCCTTCTAAATATGAGCTTACTGCACTCAGTAAATATTTGAGATGGTAAACACACAAGTTATTTAAATACATCTCTGATTAAACCAAGAATGAGATCTTAAGTTTGAAAGTGCAGCATATTATAAGGGTGTTAAATCAAGATTGTTATTATTAACAGTAAAGGCAAGAGTCTAATAAGTACGTTTGCCTTGATCTATTGTGCACCAGTATGAAAAATTTCAACCCAGTTTAAAAGATAAAAAATATTACTGTATAAAAGAAAGAAACATAGCCACAGCCCTTTACAGTTAAGTCCATTTATTTTCGGTGTTTGGCTCTGTGTGTGAAGTAAAATATATGAAACGTTTAGGAATTACAACCATTTTAAACACATCCTCCTAATTGGAGGGACTTGTGTAAATGAACAAATTAACATAATCCTAAACAAAGGGGCTGATTCAGAGATGCACTTACACCTATCTTTAGGTGCAAGTGTACAGCTCGGCTAAACTATTTTTCAAAGTTAGGGGTGTTAATTTTAAAATTTTTGCATGCAGGGAAAATACATTACTTTTACACATAGAATTAAAATACTGCAAAGCCTTATGATTATTCTATAAAATAGAGTTGAGCTGAGAAACTTCACCTCAATTCTGATTCCTCAATTTAAGTTTGAATCCCTTTGCAGTTCAACATGGTATTGCTCAGGTCTACACTTGCACAGAAAAAGCAGGTAGATGTGCAACTCTGAATCATCCCCTAAATGTGTAGCTTCCTAACACACACACACATACAGAATAATTGTATTTTTCTACTTATAGTCCTATCCATTCTAATTTTGTAATATTTATATTTGCCTCCTCTGCAATGTAGCAAGCCAAGGCTTTTGCACCTACCCCTGAATAAGCCACACAATCTGCAGCAGTGGCTCTAAAAACAAGACTTTAGGCTAAACATATTTCTTTTGGTAATGATCACTAAATTAAGGGGTGGAAGTTCTTAAACGTAATGCCATTTAAAGCCTTGAAAAAAAGGACCCAGAAATAAGCATGCATGTAATACAATAAAATTACAAGATGTTGACATGAACAGGTTCTACACCTATGTACAGGCAACAGTATAAGCCACAGCTCACTATGATGAGATTCACATCTTCAGTGTGAACTGCCTTCCAGCTGATCATGTTATATTTCACCTAATACATGTTCAATATGCAAATGTAATTGGCTATCATTTAGAATAGTGCTACAGCAGCATAGGTCATTATAATAGTTTTCATGATACAGTTGACTCACCTAATGTTCCCAGATCCTTCTTGTCGCGTGGTTTTACTTGGACCCTCTCACTGATGCTTATCACAGGCTGTGCAATATTGACCTTCTCTGGAGGCTGGATTGGCTCTTTGTACAGAGGTGTTGTTTGCATTAGATGCTCGGAAGGCTGAGAAGTTGCTTCTATCTGTGGTGTTGTATGGTCATTTGTAGGGGCTGTAAGCAATAAAACGAATATTAAATCTCCCAAAACTATTTTCTTTCTAATCCTTTTTTCAGTAATCAAATGGATCTACAGCAGGAAATAATTAATATTATAAATTTGTAGGTACATGAGCAAAAGAAGTTATAATACTACTTCTGAAATAGTGTTCTCATTTCAGGATCATTGCTGGGGAACTGCAAATTAAATTTATATATTTGTTTGTACCTAGCCAGTCACAAATTCAACATGTGTAAGTCAAGTGGTAACAAAGATAGTAATTTAAAATGGCTTCATACTAAACACATATACATATTATATATATATATATATATACACACACACACACACACACGATGATTCTGTATTTGCAACTCTGAGGAAAGTCACGGTTTTGTGACTGAAACGTCGGTTTATTTCAATAAATGTAGCCGGCAAGGCACGTTATATATAAATAAAGAATTATTGCAGTTAACCATACTGCTTTTTTAAGGCCTCCTTGCAAACCTTGTTACTCTATTGGCAATCCCTTCATATTACAGTGGCATAATGTTAATTTCTAATATGCATCGCAAAGTTTAAATAGCACTGTATTATGTCATTTAAACCACACTTTTTTTTTATTTGGGTAGAGGCAAATGTCTCAATGTATTATCCAATCAAAAGTAAAAAGAGGAGCTCAGCGACAAGGACTTCCAATCACTTCTCAAGTCTTAAGATGGGTGGAGGCCAAATCTCCTCTCCACCCACCAAACTGTGAGAAAAACAAGGTCATGTGACTAAGATACCATGCTGAAAAGAAGCCTGTATACAGGTGACAAATAACAGCACACGCCATAGTTGCTATCTGTAACCTCAGTTTGCACACGCCTGATCTATATTTGCCAACAGTATTACAGCCTATTGCAATATAAGCCATAGCTATGATGGAAATATATATATAATCACAACGTAGTTCTAAAACTGCAATAAATAGAGCTAAACACTGTATCTGAGGTTGCATACTAATTAGTGTAAGAAAACCCCTGCACGCAATAATCATCCCTCTACATAACCAGCTGCAAATGGTGTGTACCTGGTGTCCCGCAGACCAGCTGGTAACCCAGGAGGAGCAGGATTAGGAGCTGCAGAGGCATCATGTCGTTGCTGTGTTATGTAGCTCTGTGCTGGATCTGTACTGCTGGTCAGGGTTGTTTTTCTCTTTGGCTGCTCCTCCTCCTCACATCATACAGGGAGGCTCTGACAGCCGGAAACGTCTGCACTGCAGGGATTGTATTAGTCAGGAATTGTGGGGGGGGAGGTTGATAACATGCGAGCTAGGTGGACCGTCATGTATGTATTATCTTACATACAGCAGGAGATGATGGCTAGGAGCCTGACAACACATTAGTGGACGTTTTATCAAATATGCACCATACATTAGCACATGAAGCCTGATCGGTCTGTAGCAAATGTCTTGCAGTTGCAGGGTTAATACACGACATGCACAATTGCTATACATGTATCATTTAGATCCTACATATGCTGCAATTCTGAGCTTGTATGTAGTACACAGGTATCTGATCGGCAGGGCACAGCTTGTGCTGTTCTAGGAATTGGGGGTGAGGGCAGCTCTTTGGCACAGCAGCAGATGCTGGCAGTGAGAGCCGGTTTGGACAGGATTTGTGTGCATGCTCTGTAAGCAGCAGCACAAACATCATCCACATCCGCCGCACAACCCCCTACTACCCCCCAATACCAGAACACATACTAATCACCTACAGATTTAGGTTACAAATATCTATCCAGATATTATTATGCTTATTTAGTTTGGTTTGCAAAGATGTGAGCTCGGTATTGATGTTTTTTTGGTCAGCATTTACTTGGAAAAGGCAAATATTTCAACAGTTTGATATTGAAATTAATACAAATGTGTTCTGCACCATGTCTTTGTTGTTGCTTTTCTTGCGGACAAACACAATAAAAAAATTATGTGCCCAAGAACGGTATATCTAAAATATGGTCATCACAAATACAAAACAAAACCACCTGTATTTATAACGCAAGAGCTGAGACGTCTAAATGATCTCCATTCTCATGCTTTATATATAATATTTCAGTTTGACCCTGTTCACTTTTAATTGGCATTACAATAGGCAGAAAACCAAACAGGACTAGGGTATGTAAAATTAGGACCCCTCGCATTTCAGAGATACTACAGGAAGGAGAAATTGTGGGAGGCACAATCATGTGAACTGTGAGCTTTACTGTTTGTGGCATACTCTTATGAATTTTCATGCACAAAAAATGACAGGGAATGTTGTTGTTCTCAAGATAAAAAAAAAATGTTCTGATGTCCATTAAAATGAACTTCATAAGACGTTTGATAAATGTGTGTCATAAAAAAAAAAGAAAACATTTCACGGTGATAAGTGAACTACTGCTAAATACTTCATAGCCATTTTAAATAACTACTTTTGAGTTCCTATCACAGTTATAATATAAGTTGATTTGGTATTTATTGCGTCTAAATTCTAGGATATTAAGAAATATTTTATGGAAAATTCAGTATAAGAAAGCATTAAAAATAAGTGGATAAAAACAATATAGCCTTTATACACACAGACTAAGAGTTGCCAAAACAAAAGACGGTACTTCTTTATTTTTGCGGCCCCCGCTACGTAACTTACGTATCCCCGCTATCCCCGTCAGTTACGCAATCTTTTTTTTTTTTTTTTTCTTTTCTCCC
>WWET01000317.1:572757-582955 GCA_011038615.1 Limnodynastes dumerilii
GGTTCACATATTTTTATTTCAAAAGGCCTGGGTAACATACGTGTCCCTCTTGTAATCCAACTTTTCAACAAATAGTTTTTCAAAATTAATTCCTAAAAATACTTTTGTACAAGAGAAAATAAATGATTTAGATTTTTACAATTATTTTAGTAATACCAGTGACACACTATAGTAATCAGGCCAATCAGCTGATAATTGGGAAGTGTGTACACACATTAAGGTTTCCCTGCTGGGAAACAGAAGTGTATTATTGAATTACTAGGCTCTAATGCATTTTGATAGTCCTTACTAGTGGCATACATTCTACAGGAGGACATTTTTTTTCAATCGGATTTTAAGTACAGAAATTTTTCCCTTACAATAATGATGATAACTTAATGTTTTATACACAACTTAAAGGCTGACTAAAACAACAACTATGTTTTGAATGGGGTTGTATTTATTTATTTTCATCCTTAAAACACCCCTTTAAAGTCTTTCTAGATTATTTACAGTAATGCCTGAGCCTAGAGCGGCATTCCGCTGCTATTCTGGCATAAATAAAAATATATATTATTTTGACTGCAGAAATGTCCTTTAAACAGTTAATGAATCATACCTTTTCAGCGTTATATTTTCACCATGTGTAGATCAGTGTTTTTATTACATATAACCGCCATTTCTCCATTGAAAATTACCTGCTGCTATGACTTAACACCATCCCTTTTAATGGAAGCATAGGTACCTTAGACAGCTACTGCGCCTATTTAAATGAGTTAAACTATTCTCATTTTAATATTATGGAAGACCCTGTTCAACAAGGGCACAGCACACAGATGCACAGACAGGCGCAAGGGGAGCACTGTAGTCGACTTTCTACGCTTGCTCCAGTTTTCAGCCAGTTCTGAGCATGTGCAGTGCGAAATTCCGCTGCTCTTCCATAAAAAAAAGATGGGCGCGCAACTCTGGATCATCTCGAAGACGTGATGTTTTTTAGCTCAACTTTCATTTATAAATTAAACATAAGGGTTTATTTTGCACTCTTAGGGCCAGATTTACTAAGCTGCAGGAAAGGAAAAGTGGAGATGTTGCCCATAGCAACCAATCAGATTCCATCTCACTTTCCTATTACATACTAAAAAACGTCAGCGAGAATCGGATTGGTTGCTATGGGCAACGTCTCCACCTTTCCTTTCCCGCTGCTTAGTAAATCTGGCTCCTACATTCCGAGATTTGTGGCTAATTGCTGGCTAACAGTATAGTAGAATATGGCAGCCATAGTAAATAAATTACATACATTTTTCTTAAAATTTCAGTGTTGAATTATTAAATATTAATCCAGTCAAAATAAAGAAAAACAACAAATGGTGATAATACAACATGCAACATGTTTCTTTGAAAAAAAAAATAAAAAAAAAATAAAATTTTATTTTAAGGCATCACCTTACCATACGCCCTGTGCCCCATTTTGAACATATTTAAAATATAAAAAACTACTAATAAAGCTGGCAGGAAACCATCTATCAATACCAACTGCCTTGGAATGCTATATTTTATCCAACATAAAATATGTTGTAACCAGTTTGATTAAACCTGATAACATTATTGTAAAAAAACAAAACGAAAAACAAACTAAATAAAAATTGTTTGCGTGTGTTAAAAATCAGCACATTATAACTTGTGAGGAATCACATGTAAATCTGTTTATTACAATGTGTAGTCAACTGTGTGCAGGTTGGGAATTCATTTCCAGGAGAGTACAAAACATTCACATAGAAAGAGTTCATGATGTGCCCTCAATAGGACACAGGAACCTTATTAGTTCAGAAGGCAATGTAGAGTTCAGAGACTCGTGTACAGGTGACAGTTTTAGAATGTGGGGTCCATTCTTGGTCTGATGGATTCCACTGATTCTAACACAATTACAGTTGTTGTGTTCACTTTATTCAGTGCCAGCTCCCTAGGTCTTCTAGTGCTTTTGGGACTCTCTGATTCACGTATACTGTTGCTTTTCACATGAATTTCCCCCATTTGCACTACCATTTCCACCTAGTCCATATTTATAACCATGAATTACTTTTACCTGCTACTTTCCTTCGCTTCCTATCCCCTGCTGTTCTACCTCAGGTTCCACAAGAGAAGAAGCAAAAGCAGACTGAACAATTTGGAAACCAAATGACTCCAAGAGGGACATATTCTGTTGTGGAGAGAAAGGTGAAGCCAAAGCAGACCCCAGAGCTGGCCCAAGAGATGCACCAAGTGTCGGGCCAAGTGCAGGACCCAATGTGGGTCCTAAAGCAGGGCCAAGTGCTGGGCCTAGAGTTGCCCCTAAATCCCCAAGCCCTGGCCCCAATGGCCTGGTATGCACTTTCTGGATGTGCTTACTGAGGTAGGCCTTTGAGCGAAAGAAGCTGCCACACTCAGAACAGGGATACCGCTTCTCAGACTCAGCCTCAATTTTTTTGGGAATCACCAAGTCACAAGCTGCATACGATCCGTTAGAACTCTGCTTCTCTGGAGATTTGAGGTCACTTGCATCTGACAGGTCACCATAGGAGTCAGAACTCTCCTGTTCCCCATGCTGACATTTCTCTCCCTCTGCAAAATAAGAGAAAACAGTGAGAAAGAAGCCCGTTGCATTCTTTTTATGCCACAATTCCTGCAAAGTCAATTCCTGGCCAGGTCATTCTGCTTAACCCATAAACCCTAAACAATGTGCATTGTTATACTTCATATTTCAATATTTTGATGTGTGATTTGCAGATGAATAATTATCTAAGCTTGATTAAATAAGATCTGAAATGTACTGAAAGGTGCGGTGTAACCCAACCATTTCTGTCTCCTTTGGAACTCAACTTTTTTTATTGTAAAAATCTCAAAGTAATCTGTGTCTCCTTATGAGGTAATGCATAATTTCCATTTTACCAATAGATGCAGCACTAATTTATAGCATCTAATGTTTTTATGATCATTTCTATATTATAACGATCAGCATAAAAACATTGGGGTAGATCGAGTAGCATATTTACGCGTTGAACATTTCCCCTCACTCATACGTACTTTGGAATTTTTATGCTGCCCAAACCCTGCCTTAACTTTTCCTAGCGTCAGTACTGACGCACATAAAGGATTTACGTACGTGACAGTCAAACCAAGCCCATACTGTCCAACTTAAATGCCTCCCTCCGCCTCTAAAGCGCAATTACGGGTGTCGTAGTGACGCCCTGCCCCTTTGTTCGTATTTACGCTGATGGTACATACGCGTTAGGAGTTACGTGGTGTAACATCTGCCGCAAGCATGTGCAGTAAATACAAAAGGGCGATTTTACATCATCAGCTAGCGTACTTAGCTTAAGATCTGGCCCATTATATGTTATGTACTCTTGAATGTCATACAGATATACTAGTTAAATATTTTTCTCTTTCTTTAATGTATTGTTTCCAACAACTGATTTGGGATATTTTGCAAGTAATTTATAATAACTGTAAAGTTTCCCGACTTTCTTTCAAGCACTTCCTTTGAGAGAATGGTATTGACTCTCATTATTCTTTTCCTTTGCCCCTTCTGTATCGGCATAAAAATGTCAAGTGAAAGTTCAACCTCTATATTTAACCTAAATGCTATATTATCATTTGATTGAAGCATGTTTTGTTTGTGCAGTAAATGTAGCATTCTGCACATATTAGCTTGTCTACATCTATTAGTGGTCCACGGTTCATCAGCATACACAGTAGAATGTTTTACACTTCCACTGACAATGTAAATAACAACTAACAACCCACACTAGCTCATAGCTGCGCCCCCCTCTGCACGGACAACCGGCTGTGCAACGCTTGCCTTTCACGCCACAGGTCCGGACACATTGGAACAGCGCTGCACCATTTGGGATGGACTCCGGCCGGTGAGGGCCCGCGCTGAGGAGGGCGCCATGATGTGTTTTTACATGGACCTTTAAGTATGAGGCAGAGGAGAAACCTAAACAAGATAAAATCAGGTAAGATGCTGCCACAGACAGACCTATAGCTGATTCCAGACATCGTTAACATATCCACACACTGATCATCCAGAAACGGGCACCACACGCAGTCACTGACCATTCTCTGCCATTACTGGGCTACACAGCCTTATGATGAATAACTAGTTACACCTTCTACTCCTACTGGTAGCAATGTACTGCTAGGAAAAACATCAGATTAGTTTTCAGTGTAAAGTTAGATTTATTGCTTAAATCTTTCATACAGGAACCCTCATCTTTGTTCTATATGGTTCTATGGAGCTAATCTTGTCGTAGAAGTAACCACCAAAAAGTGCAAATCTGAACTAAAAAAGCCATGCTGCAATCTGGAGGGTACAAATATATACTTTTATGCTGCAGAAATGCTTTAATTATAGCACATATACAGAACAGTTTTACTTTAAATATTTTGAAAGATGTAATTTCGAGTTGAGCTCCCCTTCAGTACAACATGATTTAGCTCAGGGTCAGCATCTCTGTGAGTATAGGCCAGGGGTGGTCAACCCGTGGCTCTCAAGCAATATGTGGCTCTTTAATGTGTGGTGTGCGGATCCTGGACAGCAACTGTAAACCAGAGATCTCCTTCTATATGTAATACTATTTCATAGCATTGCACATAGGAAGAGATTTCTGATTAACTGCAGCTATCCAGGAGCCGCAGCAGCTGCAGATCTCTAGGAGCCATCCCTGCACTGTCTGGGGTATCATTCAGCCCGTGGAAAAAATAAATAAAATAAAAAAAGAACAGGCAGCACTTGGGCAGCCTCCAGGGGGCCTCGGTCATCCTGCAGAGTGGCAAATGCAGGAACTGTCTGGGCTGGACACTGAAATGGCTGCACTGGGTAAGTATTTGTGTGTGTGTGTCTCCAGTTATGTGTATTTGTGTGCGTGTCTCCACAGTTATGTGTGTGTGACAATAGTTATATGTATTTGGGTGTATGAAACCACAGTTATGTGTATAAGTGACAATAGGTGTATGTGTGTGACAATAACCCTCTAAACTTTTTAAGAATCACCCTATGACACACATAGGCCCAACATCACAAATGCACTCATTCTGATTTAAATGGCGCTGACTTAAATGAGGAACAGTAATAGGAAGACACAAATAAACTACTTCCTTTTTTAAGCAACTCCCTGTCTATGAGGTATTTGACTGAAGTAAATCTACCCTTCTGTTTACCTCGGTTACAGATGGTACAGAAGTTGCTAGGTCCCTCGCTGTGTTTCTTCAGATGATCAGCCATATAAGCAGCACGTAGGTATTTCCCACACACCTGACATGGTACCTTGTCCTCATGACATGCCAAGTGTGAACGCAGCCGATCACGTGTGGCAAAAGAGGCATTGCATGTCTGAAAGTTAGAGGCATATGAATGGGTTGTCAAAATTATTTTAAACACAAAAAGACAAAAAGAGTGCTTTTAGACCAGAGTTTTGTTTGCTGAAAGTGGTTTGCAAGATGTTAACTCACAGCTTGTATTTCATTATCCTGCAGATACACAGTTACATACTATCAGACAATAGATTAATTTGTGAAACAATCATCTTTTTTGTACCTTTATGCTTAGTAAGAAGCTATTTAGGTCATAGTGAGCCATTCTGATTGGGGTAGTTTGCAGGACGAAGTAGATTACAAAATGATTGGGTAATTTAATGTGCTTGTGATATAGATATAGTATAGTAACCACTGAAATGAATAAAGTATGTATTTTTCCATGATTTATCCTGTTGGGTCTGGTATGAATTCCAGGCACATAATATTCTGACATAAGAAATACTGACACAAGTTACACGAATCATAAAATCCTGTTTTTGAAAAGTGCAAAATAATGAAACCTAAAAATCTCTCCACATGTCATTGACCGAACCATATGAAATCCAGACAACTTAAATCCTGACACCTAAAAATCCAGACACGGAAATGTCAACAATTAGAATCCCGACTTAAAAAAATAATACCGACATGGAAGAAATGCCAACAAATTAAATTCCCAACAATTTTGATTCTGACTTATTGAGTTAAGCACCGCTTTCTATTTCCCCTACCCTAACCCTTATGCTAGTTCTTACCCTAATCCTAACCTTCCATTACCCTAACCCTCCCTTCCCTGCAGCCTAACCCTAAGTCTCCCCTTCTGCAACCCATTCCCTCCCCGCAGATTAAAACAATAAGTCTTCCCTTCTGCTATCAATTTCCTACCCACAGCCTAACACTAAGTCTCCCTTTCTAAGCTCTGTCCCCTCCCCGCAGCATAACACTAAAACAACTATTCTGTCTGGTTATTGGAAAGCGTTGCAAAAAACAAAAAAAAAGGTGACAATAAATTGTTTTGATTTCAAGTTGGGAATATATTTGTCAGGATTTGTTTAGTGTCAGTATTATTAACATATCAGGTATTTTAGCTGTTGGTGTTTTATGTGTAGGAAATTTTATTTTGTCAGTAATTTTACTAGTTGATCATTTTTGTTGTCTGTATTTTTTCCATGACGGGATATCTTGAATAGGGAAACCCATGTTGGTATTTCTTTCGTCTGGATTATTTGCACCGTGAATATGACTACCACCGCTCCTATCTAATATTAAAAGAAGTTATTCCAACATGAAACTAATCTGGCATTATGTGAACTCGATACATATTATAAAGGAAATACTTATTAAACTATTAAAAAAAATAGAAAAGTGAAGGTTTTTCCCATCATTCATTAAGTGTTTAAAATTAAAATGTATTCTAGATACACATTACATAAAAACACCAGTGAATATGTCATGCAACCACCACAAACAAACAAGCAGAAATACAATAGGAAAAATCACTTCCTATATTATTATGACACCAGCTGTTTAAGAGAAGCCACAGTGTGGCTCACTGGATAAACAAAAATACTTCCATCCCATAAGTTTAGATACCAATGTGTGGATATGCTCAGAGACATACCAGAGACTGCATTCAAACAGACAAACTGGCCTATAAACTCTTGTATTATTCAGGCCCATTAAATCACCAGTCCCGCTTCCTTGGTCCAAAAAGTATTTGCTTTCTTTCATGTTTGATTACCTGTCCTCCTCCTCTCTCCTGCTCACTGCGCACTTGATTGGGAACTCCTTCTGCAGTTTTCTAGTTTGGAAAAAAATGGGTGTGAAATCATTTTTGTGGGCCCTTCCAAAAGAAATTTGTTCCGATCAGCAGATCACTGTTATCTCAGAAGGGGACACATAGTCATTATTATAAATCACTTTGATATGATTTGCATTAAATTTTAAAGCAAATGCTGTAATGTTTAATTTCCCGTTGTGAATTTTTCCTTACACTGGATTGGAAGATATAGGAAATAAATATCTATAACAGACTGCAGATAATTATTTTAAAGTGGGACTGGTGCTTTAAGTCACACATGCTACAGCTTACTAAACTTTCTAAAAGGGAAGTATAGAGAATGGCAATAGCAACCAATCAGATCTCTCTCTCTCTCTCTCTCTCTACATTCATATAAATATATAAATATTATGTAGTAGAAAATAAACAGAACTGGACTTGGTTGTATTACAAGCATCTCCATTTTTCCACTGTAGAAGTTTTAGTAAATCTACAATTCCAGCATTCCTCCACTTTCACACTTTTGTAACCACCAGTCCCTCTGCCATACCTCACACTTGTGTGGTCTCTCTGATGTGTGAACTTGTTTTATATGTCCATTTAGATGGTCCGGCCTGTGGAGGAGAGGGCATCACACAAAACTTCAGTAACAACTGGAGACAGATCATATAGAATGGCAAAACAAAAGTGGTGAGGTAAAGTGCAGTTATCAGAGATAAAAAAAAACAATATTATAACAGCAAAGACAGAAAACAATATAAAGCTAATTTGGTAAATGGAAAAAAAGGTAACAAGGTGATTTCATTATATGCTCTAACCCATAACAACAAAATATGTTTGCTACAATACAATAAAGGTGTTAAAGTCATCATAAGGTGTGTTTTTCCACTGCTGCTTTCTTTTCACATATCTGCACGTGTAACGATACTTGCTGCCTCTTACTCCCTCCTTTATCTCTCCCTGACATTTGTAGAGAGGAGGGGGTACTCCGCATTTCCCCTCCCTAACTCCTTCTGACCAATCACTGAGAACTGGCAGAAATCCTCCATTTGGGTGGGGGGCCTTTGGTGCACATTCTGAAATGGCGTCCCATGGGTAAATGAAAAGAGGACAGTGTGAGGAAATGACAATATTTTGTGTGCGATATGTATAAATAACAGTAAAGTACACTCATACTTGGGGGACAAGCCTTATATATGAATTACAAAATGCAAGTAACAGCACATAACTAGATATTCTCTCTGCTGACCTCTACAATTACTAGACATATATAGCAATCGCACTCTATACTAAAAGTACTACTGAATGCAAGAATTCTTCATGCCTTAATTATGCTGTTATGTGAAATAAGTATTTGAGATAGAGATTATATATATATATATATATATATATATATATATATACACATATATACACACATATACATCGTGTCAGCAGAGCACCCTGTTTGAATTTATATAAAAAGCTGGAATAGAACAAAATGCTAAACACAATTCTCTGGTATGTATCCTGCAGTGAACTATATGTATATTTATAGTATGTGTAAAGGACACACAGCTATAACAAAATAAAGAAAGTAAACAAGAAATACATAATTTCATGTTAATCACACTTCATTAAGGAAAGATGCACTAGCTTTCCCTGTGCATATTAATTCTGTTCATGACCGACATCAGATCCATGACATATTTATAATGTATATATTACGGCTAGAGGAGGGTGGCATTTTTCGAAGGAAGAGGTGTAATAGAACACAAGGGTATGAATATAAACTGGAGGGTGGTAGATTCAGAGGAAATGTCCGGAAAAATTACTTCACTGAGAGGGTGATAGATAAGTGGAATATTCTCCCATCTGAGGTGGTTGAGACTAACACAGTAGAACAGTTTAAACATGCTTGGGATAAATATAAGGATATCCTAAATTTCAAACTAAATTAAGGGTAAATAGGGACTGAGGTCTGCATAGTTTTAAATAAACAACTGGGCAGACTGGATGGGCCATGTGGCTCTTATCTGCCGTCACTTTCTATGTTTCAATTTTACAAAATAGTTTTTCAATCATGCATTTTGTAGTTGTGATGCAACTCTCTACTCTGCAAATGTCACCGGATACAAATGTAACTAGTAAGCAGCTCATTGTTATAGTATTCTTATTCCATAAGAAATAAATATAGCATAACGTAACCTCATAATTTATTACATAACAGAACTCCATAAGGCCAGAAAAATAAAATAACACAATATGATGTAGGAGGGTGGTCTCCATATATATTTAAATACACTTAAATTTGGACAACCCAGTTAGATATTTACAAGCTGTAACGAACAGTACAAAACTATACAGTGCACATTTATCACCTAAAGTTAAATTATGCAGCACTCACCTAGAAAATCCTTTTCCACAGCTTTGGCAGATGTAAGGCTTCCCTACAGAGCCATCATGTGAGCGGACATGGTACGACATTCTGTCTTTTCGTTTAAAGCGCAGTCCGCACACAGGACAAGAGTATGGCTTTTCTCCAGAGTGGGACAGCTTGTGCCTATTCAGGTGGTACACATCACGAAAGATCTTTCCACACAAATCACAAGCTACCTGTTTCCTTGCTCTATTTCTCTTTCTAGGGGTACCTGTTTCCTCTTGGGCTAACCCATTCTCTCCTAGACGCTGCGTTTGAAGGTCTCCATATCCCAGTTGCAGGCTAGTGACTCCATGTTGTGCCTCATGCTGGCGCAGTCGCAATGGATCTGTAAAGACCTTATCACAAAGGCCACAAGGAAGTACACTTCCATCCCGCAAGCCACCAACTGCCCCAAAAAGCACAGAGTCTAGAACACTGGGCTTTCTTGGCCTTCCCCGGCCTCGCTTGGATCCAAGTCCTTGTGCTCCTACGTGGTATTGAGATGGAAGAATTTGAGATGTTCCACCAAGTGCTAATAGAGAAGCCTGACTTGGCACAGCAGGTCCTGGTCGTACAGAGTCTTCTTCCTCTTCCCCCATAGACCCTGCAATGCCTGAGCCACTCATAACAGATCCATTAGTCATGTCTAATGGAAAACCAATATCAGATGCTCCTGATCTAAAAAGCATAAGTTCTGGTCGTGT
>WWET01000317.1:591001-619216 GCA_011038615.1 Limnodynastes dumerilii
GGCAGGAGACACGATGGGGGATACTGGGAGCTGGAGACACAATCGGGGATACTGGGGAGCTGGAGAAATGAATGGGCATCTTTATGATGATGGGTTTTAGACTAGTTGATCAATAATCCATATATTTAAACCACTTTACAATTAATAGCAAAGAGTTGAAATTATTATAATATAAGTACCAACCAATTTTACACAAATCTCCACACTTTCACTTTAGCTGTGCCCATTGTGCCCGCGATTCGTGAAAGGAATGACAAAATTGAGACATTTGGTTTGCTTCTATTTTTGTGTCCCCCAAAACTTTGTTACCTTATATAATTTTCTGTGTCTAAGCATACAGCATGAAAGATACAGAAAGTAGGTATCCATGCATCAAGTTAGTTTGATAACAAAATTGACATAATCCAGTTATAATTGCTGCCAACATTTCTCCAGACACACATTTTGGCAAAATACCAGACCCTTTCCATCAAGTACACAATCCATTTAAATGGTAATTAGGACGAAATTTTTTTTATTTTTATTATAAACATCAGTTAATTTTTGCACATCAGGTGACTGCAGTAGTAAATTAATTAGAAAGGGGTAGACTACAGCATTTCGTACTTGATTTTTTTTCATCACTTTTTTAAATATCCTGTGAACATAAGTACTCTACAGTAATTGCAGTTACCAATTTTATAAACATATTAGATTACAGATTGTCACAAAAAAAAAAAATGTAATCACTTTTTTTGTTTGGAGGACTCGAGGGCACTCGTACCATAGAGCAGAAAATGAGTGTAGAGTGTCACTAGGAAATCTGACGTAACAGCACTTTCCTCTTAGCCGCTTTGGCCTATTGCGCCTGCGCGCTGGTGTCGTGGTCCTGGACCTTGGTGTGTGCCTGCTGTGTGCCGGTTTCTCGTTGTCCACCGAGCGAAAGCGGCGCAGCCATGAGCGGGACACTAGCAAAGATCGCCGAAATAGAGGCCGAGGTGATTATATTGTTTGTTTATGAGATGATTGTTACATTTTCAGGTGGCGATGAAAATACCATCATGTCAGGAGCTAGATAGTGGGTTCTTAACCGGTGGTTATTAGTACGATGGCAAATAGCCTAGGATATAGTTAATAAAATATCTTTGGGGCTAAATGTATTCAGAAAATGCATCTTAAAATCCCTGCAAGTAATGTAAACAACAAACATTCAGAAAACATATATGGGTTATGGGTATACGTCTATGTTATTTACAAAGTGGTGCTTGAAATGATTTTGTAGTGGATGATTGTTACTTCCCCCCCAAAAAAAGTTGAGATCCGCTGATTTAGGCTATAGAGGGAGACTTGTTTGACTGTAGCAGGTTTATGGACGTATTGGAAGAATGCTTAGTTATCATAAGTAGCTGGGCTGTACAAGTATTGCTACATGAGTGAAAACACTTGCTGGGCTATGGAGGAGCTGAGCAATACTGGTTTAGGGTTAGTTTGTTATTTTTTTGTTCTACTGGAAAACTTTGAGTAGCTGCAGCTACTCTGAGGAGGGGGGTTTCTGTGTTTAGTCTTAATAGGTGACCGCAGCTATTCTAATGGTGTGGAAAAACGGGTGTCTCTGTTCTCTTTTTATGCAGATGGCCCGGACCCAGAAGAATAAGGCTACAGCACACCATCTTGGGCTGCTGAAAGCACGTTTAGCTAAATTGCGTCGTGAGCTCATCACACCAAAAGGCGGTGGAGGTGGTGGTCCTGGAGAAGGTATTTATTAATGGCCATTTTATTGATGGGCCTGTTTCTATGCAGTTTTCTTGACAGCCTGCATAGTTTCTAACATCTGAAACTACAGTCAATCAATTAGTGGTCTCTTTACATAGCACATATTCTTAACTAAAAGCAAACTAACAGAAATCAGTAAACAATTAACTTACGCCGTATTTACAATGAGACTTAATGGAGTAGATTGGAGATATCTCCTTGTTTGTGCCTTCACATTTCTTTATTTGGATGCACGGGAAAATGCCAATTACATGATTTCTGACAATACAGTGCTTTTGTAGTTTTAAGTAAATCCTGAAAGCCATTTTAGAGTAGCGTTAAGATAGAATATACTCACCTTCTGATGTTTTTTCTGACTAGCCTGTGGACAACTATTGGATATCAGAACCTGGACGCTTGTGTTGAGCCTTTTATGAAAGAGATTTAGTGCAGTAAAGTTCTTGTAATAAAAAATACATTTTTATTCCTTTATTGCTTTGTAATTGCCCCTCATAATGAGGTTTAATATCTCCCAACCATCCCCATAATAGGGTTCTGTATAATATTGTTAAATATAGCATTTCAAAAGGGATCATTTGAGAACAATAAGAAAGGAATAAAGATATTAATTATCTGTCATAATTTTAACATAAGGAGGTATAAAGAGCTTTATTGTGGGGGATATAGGCAATATGTGCCATATTAAGGCTCTTTATTTATCCTGAACTGTATACAAATTATTCCCTGATATTTGATTCTTTATGCCCTATAATAATTTCCTTTATTCTCTTTATCCCTCAATTTTCTTAAAATATACCCTATCATAGGATTATATCATATAAAGGGAGGTGTATAGAAGCCTATTATGGGGATAGTTTTAACATATATATTTCAGGAAAGATAAAGAGCTTCATTTGGTGGAAGGGTCGGTGGAGTTTGACACCTCAATTTCTTTGCTTACAGACTTGAGATCAGCCCTACTTATACCACCTGAATTGCAGGTCTAGAATGGGTGGGGCTTATTCACAGCATTTATTTTTGCATGAAATGTAAGCTTATGCTTTTATTTAAATCTCTTTGCAGGTTTTGATGTTGCAAAGACTGGAGATGCCCGAATTGGGTTTGTAGGATTTCCATCTGTGGGGAAGTCAACACTCCTGAGTAATTTGGCTGGTGTTTATTCAGAGGTAGCTGCCTATGAATTCACTACACTGACCACAGTGCCTGGAGTTGTGAGATACAAAGGAGCCAAGATACAGGTAGGCATGCTGTGTAGGAAATACTCCTCCTGGAGGATTGCACACTATAATAATCTCTTGCTAAGTGTAATACAAATACTGCCAATTTTCTTTTCTTTGTTATGACAGCTTCTTGACCTCCCTGGCATTATTGAAGGAGCTAAAGATGGAAAAGGCAGAGGACGGCAGGTCATTGCAGGTGATGTTCCTACTTTGTGTATTATTTTCTTTGTGTTGACTCACTTTTAAAGAACTATTATATTTATTTCCTCCATTTTGCAGTGGCCCGCACATGTAATCTCATCCTTATTGTCTTGGATGTGTTGAAACCGTTGGGACACAAAAAGATCATTGAAAATGAGCTGGAGGGTTTTGGCATCCGCCTGAACAAGAACCCACCAAATATTGGGTTCAAGAAAAAGGATAAAGGTGGCATTAACTTAACAGCAACGGTATGTTAGCTTACAAAGCAAGTAAAGAATTAAAAGGTCTTTGATTTGGAATTTTTTTCTGTTCTCTTCTCTTTGTTTCTCTAATATCTGTTTTGCTAAACGGTGTATAAAAATTATGGACTGGATCCAGAAGTCCATACATCAAGGTACTTACGCATTCTGAATATGCAGTACGATCATGCTGTACACTTGAGTGTATGGCGGTTACGTATTGGCAAATAAAAACAAAAAAAACAGCTCTTCCATTATATATATATAGATAGATAGATAGATAGATAGATAGATAGATAGATAGATAGATAGATAGATAGATAGATAGATAGATTACCTCTTAATGATAAATAGTTCCACAAGTGCTCAAGATAGAAATAGTTAAAAAATTTTATAACTATTTGATATGTTATATGTTCATTATTGTTTTTTTGGTAATATAATAAATTGATAGCTTGATGATATCCATTGGTTTCTTCAGTTATTTTCAACTATTTAGAATTAGATACATTTTAGTTGCATCCTTATTAATAGCGCTGGTTTTACAATATACAAGTGTTTGTATATTGGTTGTGTTCTTTTCTCGTGGTTACGTATTGGAACATACTACTTACGATTCTCAATTACTCAAAGTAACCAATGTCCACGGTGTGGCGTGACGACCCGTGATGTGTGCAGCGTGGGCTAAGGAAGTATTTAAACGGTACTGTAAGGGCTTGGCTAAGAATTTACATATAATCCTACATTACCGCGGAGTGCGTAAAAATTAAGTTAGTATTCTGGGCACAGAAGCTCTGTACATACACACGGATTCTAGGATTACACTAGGGGAGACTTACTAGTGTTGTGCATAGTTATGTCTAAATCCGGTCACATGCTTGTGACGGCTCTTTGAGGAAAGCCTTTACCAGCAACTATTCAGATATGTCATTTGTTTCCACTTCTATGTTTTTCTTAGTGTATTCAAAGTGAACTGGACAATGAGACAGTGAAGAGTATCCTCGCAGAGTACAAGATCCACAATGCTGATATCACTCTGCGTAGTGATGCCACAGCTGATGACCTAATTGATGTAGTTGAAGGAAACAGGTCTGTTAATACATAACCTGAATCTTGACTTCATTATACCCTTATTGACATCTTAAACATTATTATATATACTTTTTTTTTTATAGGGTTTACATCCCATGCATCTATGTATTGAATAAAATTGATCAGATCTCTTTGGAAGAACTAGATGTGATCTACAAAGTGCCACACTGTGTGCCAATCTCTGCCCACCACAGATGGAACTTTGATGACCTTTTGGAGAAAATCTGGGATTATCTACGATTGGTGCGAATGTGAGTATTAATATAATCCAAATTCCTGTTTTCTAACCATTCTTAGCGCTCCTCTAATTATGCCAATATTGCTTTTCTACAAAGAATGTGTGGTCTAATTGCACTGGCCAAGTTCATCTACCAGAAAACAAACAATTCTTGCACAGTGATTGAAGGTTCAGAAACTGCAGAATAGCACCATAATGTGATTAGTTATAAGGAGGATATGCAATTCAGTATTGAATTTGAATATTCACCAACAATCTGTCAATGTGTGTTTTCCATGCTAAGTACCGTATATACTCGAATATAAGCCGAGGCACCTAATTTTGACACAAACCTGGGAAAACTTATTGACTCGAGTATAAGCCTAGGGAAATGCAGCAGCTACTGGTAAATTTAAAAATAAAAATAGATACCAATAAAATGTCATTAATTGTATCATCATGTGTATCTAGCACCCAGTATCCAGTGTGCCCTGCCAGTCTCTGCCCTCTCCCAGCCTGGCTGAAACATTGGACTTACCTCATATCTGCCCCTTAATGTCTGCCTCCATTTAATTTCTCACTTACCTTTGATGTCTTCTGCCTTTCCCTCCTTTCCTTTTGCTGTCCCTGCGTCTGTGTCTGGCTCTCTCTCCCTCCCTCGCATCACGCACTGCACAACGTCATTGTGCAGCGGGGAAGAGGGCCTGACCAGACGCAAGGACTGCCGGAGGGCACTCGAGTATAAGCCCAGGGGGGTTTTTTCAGCATAAAAAAAATGTGCTGAAAAACTCTGCTTATACTCAAGCATATACTGTAATTTTTTGTATTTTTTTTTCTTCTTCTTTAGTTACACAAAACCAAAGGGTCAGTTACCTGATTACACTTCACCAGTTGTACTTCCTGATTCTCATACAACAGTAGAGGACTTTTGTACCAAAATTCACAAAAACCTTATCAAAGAATTCAAATAGTAAGTATTTCATGTGCATATTGTCTCCAGTAATACATTCACTGCTTTAGAATTATTTTCAATCCATTTGCTGTGTAATAAACATATACCTTTGTTTTTGTTTGTACACATGCACAAGTTGATATATATTGATATATATTTATTGCATGCATATAAATTAATTCAATCATTTCCTCTTTCACAGTGCATTGGTTTGGGGAGCTTCAGTGAAACATAATCCTCAAAAAGTTGGCAAAGATCACGTAATGGAAGATGAGGATGTCATTCAAATTGTGAAGAAATAATCCTAAACACTTTCAACCAGCACTAATCTGAACAGCCAAGAAGCACCTTTAATAACCGGTCATTCATTTGTAAATATCATAAGTGTTAATAAAATGTGCATTAAACACCAGCAGCCTCTTCATTTTTTTTTTTTTATCCCACAGGAAGGAAGCAAAACTCTTTATTGCTTTTGAATGGGTCAAAAAAATGTAATAGATTTCTATTTTTGTAGAGTAAGAAGCAGGAGTAGACATTATCTTAAAGTAGCACTCAGCCAATAAACATTGTAAAATGTAGCATATCCAGTTAAATAGCTTAGTTAGTAAAGTAAAATGGTCTCATAAGTAGCTGAATTGTTTTTTGTTTTAACAAATTCTACCTTGTCATAATAATACATGAACAATATATAGTACATACTGAAAAAGGAAATATGAAGTTTGAGTCTATATACATTTTTGCAAACTTACCTGCAACAGGTTTTTTTTTAGCTTTTTTTTTTTTTTATGGTTGCAGTAAATTTTACTCCTCTACTGTGAGGAAAACTTTCTATAGGGTCTGGATCAACCCAGTCTTAAAATGGATACTATTTAATAAGGGGGGAAACTGATCAAATATTTAAAGAAGAAATTGCATTTAAGTGAAATACTGATGTCCTTGTGTGTTATACACACAGTAGTTGTGTGGGCTGTTTTATAACGGTCATTTTGCCATAATGGGGTTCAAATGTAAAGTCTTAAATATTTTGGTGGTATACTAGGCATCAGTTATAATAAAATGTATTTCAATGCTAATATGTTGCAGTAAAGGGAGAAAAGTGCAGTTCACCACAACAGTATGGGACTAAAGAAATTAACTATAGCTGTTCATTGTACAAAAGCCAATGTATTGAAATTGTCTCTTAAGTGGAGAAATCAATTTCTTAGACACTTAATCTTGCTGACTGTCTTTCATAAGACAAGTAAATTGCTCATATACTGGAGTGGTCAATATGCATTACCCAGTAAGATCCCTATTCAGAGTAGTGCTAAGATCCACATCCTAGGGCATTTTTGCCACTCATATGAATCATCCACCCTAGACTGTAGGTTACTTTTCTACTGACCCTGAGCAGTAAAGCCTAAGGACTACCTGCATATTGTAATTTACAGCACACATACAAAATGTCTTAAACGTGAATAGTATTGATGCTTTTAAAGCAGAATAAAGCATATCATTGCCTGCCTTAATATACTGCATTTCACTGAAAGCAAGAATTATTGCACCTTCAAAGCAGCTTATAGTGGATTACTGATTTAAAAGCCCCATATTTCCCACAGATCTTTTGATTCAACATCAAACATGTTCTTGGCAAGAAGCCAATTGCCATTTCTTTGAGAGAAAATCCAGCAGTTCAGTAAATAGCTCCCACCAATACCTTACCTGCTGCTCTTGTTTTATGGTCTCCACATCAGTCACACCTATGACTGGTGAAAGACAGAGGCAACGTTGCATTTCTCACTGACCATTCTACAACTCCTCCCAGAGTACTAACTTAAAATCATGGGACTTGAGATCATTTTAAGCTGGGTGCACACTGACAAAATAAAATAAAAAAAATCGATCTTTCAATAAAGAAACTCACGTTAACATGACAATCCTGCAGCTGTACACACTGCCACGATTTCACGCTAGATCGTTCCCAGAGGGTGTGGGTCCCCGCATGGAAGAGCCCTAGTTCGATAGGGTCATTTCTTCCCAGCCAGTTTCAATGTGGCTGGAATTTCGATTGCATATGCCCCAATGAGGCATAGCAATCGATCCACAGAGAACATGTAAGGAAAAAGTGTCGCCCACTCCTTTCCCTAACTCTAACCTCCCCTTCCCCACACCCTGGAGAGGTTACTCAAATTTATCTGCAGGCTGGCAGTATTTGCAAATAAGAATGAGTGAGTGTGCCGATCGACATACTCACCCATTCTATATATTAAAAAAATAAATACATTCTAAAAGTGGGAACCATTCGAAATAGGGACATCCAAAAAGGAACTTTCAGATGTCCCTATTTCGGAAAGGAGATTTTCTAACCGGGGACTGACAAGTCCTTTCTCGTAAGTAGACACACATACAAGACTACAGATCATATCACATTTTTTTTTTATTTTTTAAGGAGCTGCTAAAAACCTAGCCACGACGCAGGGCAGAATCTGACGATTCTCTGCATCGTTTGACAGTACAGACTCAAACAATTTGAGAGCTATTTCAACCATTTTCCTGTGATGTAAAGGATAAGCGTGCCCAAGTTACGCACTACTAAGGATAATGCATTCCCCTCGCAAGTACATAACTTAGCTGACTTACTTGTTTAGAACACTGCCTTAACTTTCTTTGCATATCTCTGGTCATACATAATGCCTTGTCGTAAGTAAGTGCCTAACTCAGCCCATACAGTACAATTTAAATGTCTCCCTCCACCCACATTGCATATATATTAGGCATGCATAGTTATGTCACGTCCTATCAAACAGAGTAACATATGATCAGTTACTTTTTGTAAGGTGGGCCACATGTAAACTTGCTGTTAAGTATGGATCAGGGCCATGGCCTGGACATTCTAATGTGACGTGTAAAGAGGTTGCTTTTTGTAACAATTGATGTGCAATGTTCTAGATAAAATTTTCCTTATGCTTTGTTAATCATTTAACATTCTAGATACACACTTGATTCCTCAGTCAGACGGCCAGCAGCTGTTAGTATGTAGAAGTGAAAGTATTCTCAAAATGAATTATATCAGAGTAGTTAAAGGAAACCTTATGGTCAATGTAAAAAGTGGAAGAATTCAATGGAGGGTGTAAAAACAAAAAAAACCTGAAGTGTTACCAACACTTAAGTAAACTATACAAACTCACTCCATTGGCATATGCAGATTTAATTGAAAGAAAAGACATGTACAAATTAAAGGGAGAGCTCAGACTTTGTAAGTGGCAAAACAGATTCAGCTTTCTCATCTGTACAGCTAGTCAAACAAACAAAAAATGTCTAAAGTGTGAGTATATACACAAAACAAAAAAACCTTTATACAAGTCTGTACACAGTTCATCACCTGCCAGAGATCTCAGTTACCCCTCAGCACGCTGCAAAGTCAAAAAGAAAATAAAATTAAGTGCCCCTTCCCCAAAACAAAGGCTTTCTGGGCTTTATTATTTCTGCTTCACCAGACAGTCTGCAATGGTATTAAGCAGAAAGGAGTGAACACAGACCACACCCTTTGCAGCTTCAGTGTACTCCGTACATTGCAGTCCACAGTTTAACAAAAACAGAGTTGATTAGATGGGTCTTCAGCTAAAGACACAAGCCATCCTCTGTCTGGAACAGATCAGACTCTAAACCATAATTAGATTCTCCATTCTGCTTCATTGTCTATATTCAAGCTCATCCACACTGATCACTTTAGCTGGCATAGAAGGGAGAGGTTGCTGAAGTACATCAGTTCCAAACCACTTGGCCAGTCCCACAGGGGAAGTGCTCCTCTGAAACCGCTGATCCATCATGTTCAGATTGGGACGATTTGAAAAGCCCTGTGAAGGTGTTTGTATGCCAGGAAAGTTGTGTGTGCCAGATCCTGGAAAATGCAATACAATTCAAGTTAAGCTTTCCCAGAGTATACCTGAGGTGGAGGAGGGGGGAATTAACATGCCATGCTTTTGAAAGAAAAAGGGGTAACAGCCATAAAAGTGGGCAGATATCTGACAGTCTTGTAACAGGCAACAAAACCTAGCAGCACATGCAGGCATATTATGTAAACTCGTGCCAAATGGAACATGCATTTTAGAATTCAGTTTACAAATGCCAAGTGAGTTTCTCTTACCTGGTCGCTGCATCATTGCAAGTTGAAGGGGGGTGGGTGTGCGTTGGTTGAGAATTGGGTGTCCTGTAGGTGCTAATGGGTAGAAAGGCTGTCCTAGGACAGACGGTGAAAGTGTATGCAGAGCCGGCAGGTCAATACCCGGAGGAAGAAGTCCTTAAGAGACCAAATAAAGGAATAAAATTAAATTTGTCAAAACTGGAACAAAATTTTGTATGAATACAGTTGAAATACTGTATAGGTCACACAGTATTGTATAATTAGTTACATTTCAAGAGTAAGATGTTAAACAATTCAGCCAGGACTAAAATTGGAATCTCAAGAGATTACACGGAGAAGTTTTAAAACCATCTTCCTATTAAATGCATTAATGACTTAGGTTTCCTACAGCATTTAACAACCTTGTAACATCTCTCTCCTGGAAAAACAAACAAACCAGGCATTGGCGTATCTATAATGGGTGCAGGGTGTGCAGTGCACACGGGCCCCTCAGAACAGGGGGCCCTGTGGCATGCATCCTGCACCCTGGGTTGGCAGGGGAAGGGGGGCCATTCATCATCTATTTCTTCCCTCTAATATCTTCTGGAGGGAAGAAATAGATGCCAAATTAGTCCCCCTTCCCCCGAGGTGGAACTGTCCCGATTTGCGGGTTGAAAAGGAGGCAGTGTTTACATCGCCATTAAGCCCCGCCCCATTTTCGCCCCGCGGATCTGGACAGTTCTGTCTCAGGTAAGGGAAGGGGGGGCCCCATGTGCAAATCCTGCACACGGGCCCCCTCACTTCTTAAAACGCCCCTGAAACCAGGATACCTAGAATGACTAAGATAGTTTGTCATATTTGTAGGGGTAATTGCTGGCTCTAATATATTTCACATTATGATGTCCACTTTCTAAGCCTTGCTATCACATAAGCAAATGCACTAAGGTTAGTGTTCCAAAGTAACCAAAGCAGATTGTAGGAGTCCATTTTTATTTCAGCCTCAGACTACATACAAAACATTCTAAAACTAACAACCAAATATTGTTTTATTAACCAAGCATCAGAATACAGACCTGCCTGAAGGAGGGAAAGGTGCTGTGGAGGGACACCCTGTGCCAACATCTTCTGTACCAGCCCTGGATGCAGCTGGTGTGATGGTCGAACCGGTACCACAGGTACTTGGTGGAGAGGGCGCAGAAAGGGGGCACCAGACACTGGAGATACCAAAGTAGGAGTTTGCCTTCCTGTAGATTTTGGACGATAGTCCTGGTCTTTGGTGTAGCGACTCTGATGGTTTAGCGGTGGGGTACAACCAGAGCGCTGAGATGTCGGAAACCTTCCTCCCAAAACTGGAGAGGTGCTTTGGACACAGTTGTCAGGTATAGGACTGACTAACACTCCATCTGTCACAAAAAAAAAAAAAAAAAAAAAAAAAAAAAAAAAAAAAAAATATGTTTTGGTTTTTATCCCTGAACTTGAAGCAGTATGAAAATCAATACTTGTCCTTAAATCGATAGGTTGTTTGTGGAAATCATTGTACTAGTTGAAAGAGTCAATGTGAAACTGAACAATAAAGGTTAAGGTGCAAAGTCAATTGTCTACAGACCCTAAAGAGGTATAAGTAACATGGTTGAGCACGTACTTAGAAGCGGACACTGTAGGTATTTGTGTTTTCCCCCCTCTCACATCTAAACAAGTCATATGCATATTGTATCAGTGACAAAAACAAACAAAAAAACAGAGGCTCTCAGACTACAATACAAATAAGGTCTGTTTTAATCCGACATTTCGATGGATACAACCACTTTTTTTTGCCATACAAAGACATCTAATGTATTCATAATAAAAAAATATCCAGAGTGGGTGAAATGCTTTATGGAGATAACTAATATACTAAAAAATAAGCCAAGGAAACTGCCCTGTGTCCCCAAGAGATATGGAAGATGCACAGCTGTAATATAACAGGAAGGTGACTGGTAGGCAGCACATCTATTGTGTTATAGTGGAGAGAGACTCTACATAGACAATCACCTTTGATTTATTTTTATTTAACTATTCAGACTTGTACCTTAACCTATTATACAGTTTGAAGAGAACACTATCACACAGCAAATCAAAGTAACTTGTTTAAAAAGACGGAACCTAATGGGTTCTATAGTATAAAAAAAAACTTGGCATTAAGCTTCAATTCAGTAGACATCCCTCCAGAATCAACATGCAGTTACAATCTCCGTATCACGATGCTTTACCTTCCTGCACCCTGCGCGCTTCTTTTCCATAAGCATTTTGTTTTCCTACAGAGGTCTCCTCTTTGCTCTTCTCTTTGCTTTCATACATTTTACGGATCACTGAGGTAGGTGTAAAGGATGGGGACAGCTGAAGAAAAAAAATGACAACGCTAAAATACACTTGTTTTGATTTTTATCTCTGCAGTCACTCCCAAAACAAATTTCCCTGATGTTCCAGTCCACGATTTAGACCTCCTTACACATCCTCTAGTAATCCACTCCCCAACCCACTATGCAGTATAGTACTAAAGTCAGACTACACTCAGCTAATCAATGACAGAACAAAGCCAAGTGACATACCCCGCTTGTACTCAAGGTGAAAGTGGTGCATTGAAGAGATAGCCATTCATTCTCAGCAAAATCACTGAGACAGCTATTAGAAACCACCAAGTACTAATTATCACACATCTGGAATTAGCTCACCTTCCATCTCTCTAACTGTAAGCCAATACCAAAATGATATACAATCCTATAGACTATGGCACAGTAACAGGCCAGTAAACACAACCAATAAGACTTGCCAGGTCCTTACCATACTGGTAACAGGAGCACCCGGTCCAGGTGATACAGATGACCCTCGAAGGCTGCCTACTGGAGATTTACTCATCCTCTGCTGCTGTCTGAGAACAGAATTGAAAAGCTAAACATTACACTCGGTAGCATAGAATTTATGTACACTTCCAGTATACATTACTTGTACAGACCTATTACGGAATCCATCCCTGCTTTTGTCCATCTGCATTTTTCCATAGATAGGCTGATAGTAATTTGAACTTGAGAAAGCAAGGTCATGTGGTATCAATCCTTCTAACACCGCTTGTTGCATTTCCAGCGGACTAATCTTTTAAAGCAAATTGAAAAGAAACCATGGAAAACATAAGCAACCTTACATAGAGGTTCTGTTATCACATTACAAAATGCCAGTGGTGAGGGGGTATAACCATTGTAAACATCATGCCATGTTGCCATTTGTTGTGTGCAACCTAGTCAAAAACAAAACAAAAAAAAAAGTTAGCAAAAAATTCTACCTGTGCCATAACAGGGCTGTCAGCCTTGGGTACCGCAGTGTGAAACTGCTCAGCACCTGAAGAAAAACCTGTAAAAGACAGAGAAACCCACTTCAGCAAACTCCACAAGAAAGTCTCTCAAAGCCTGTAAAACACAAGGTATTCACCTAAGGGAGATGGGATTCGTGCTCGAAGGTAGTCTGCAGAAGCAGGACGCTGAAATACATGTGGCATCTGAGGAGAAGGAGTGCGTTGCCTTAGAAGAGAGGTTGTAGGGTCAAGAGTTCCCATAACATTGTTCAGGACATTAGAGGACGGATCAGAGATTGGAGGTCCTAGGAGTTCCTGTGTTAGGATAACAGAATACTAGAGTAATAAAGGGTCCATGTTTCAGTTAGTTTTAAGAAGAAATTCAAATCCTATACCTGCAGAATGTTCCGCTGGAGAGTAGAAGGGCCTACATTATCAGATGACGACAGCAAATGGCCATCTAGGTGTCGCTATAAAATTAAGAACTTTAGTAAATGATCATACCAAAGTTTAACAAAAACCACAACCAACTTGAAGTGAACACCTACACCCAAGGTGAGATTTGTTTAACAAGTGAACACACGAATAAACCAGGCATGATATGTCACATTAACAGGGAGCATGTCGAATGCGGAACAAAGTCAGGGTCACAAAACGATACAACAAAAAGTCTAAAAAAAACCAACAAAATCCAAATAGAACAGGAATGTAAACCAGCAACTAGACAGCATACTACAGGTTTAAAATGCAAAGCCTTAAAAAAAAACAAACAAAAAAAAAAAACACAAGCTTAAACAAGTCAGAAAAATACAACGACTTATATTTTTGCCTTGGTGAAGTACTAGAAATATAAAAAAAAAACAAAATATGTATTAAAGTAGCCATCTTATTACCTTTTCTTGACTCTTCGTAGTACTTACATTCACTTTAGGTTGGAAAGGCAGTGTCCCACTTGCCTTCATGCTGCTTACAAGCTTGTTAAAAGCAGACATGTCACCATCTCTCTGTGGTTTCCTAGGACCAGCCATAGCGGTCAATGCCTCCTCAAGCTGCTCAGCCATAAACGGTGTTGCAATCTTTCCCTCTTGTTCAACTTTTAATCCTTTCAGTCCTGCTTCAACCTCCTCCACTGACAAGGCCACTCCTGAATGTGCTGTATTAACATTTAGGGGGAAAGGACAAATTCAAAAACTTCTTACTTAATTTTGTTATTTAAGTCATATCTGCAAGTGAGGTCCAACAATAAGAATTCCACAGTGAAATCTTTCAGATGCCAACTATCTCACAGAACAAAGACAAACCAATTGCACGTCCTGCCAGCAGGTCTGTATGTTTGGTAAAAACCCCATCTAAAAAAACATGCCCATAATTTTAGCATCACAGGATATAAAAGCATGTCCTGAAGACCCATAATATGGGATATCATCAAGAGTTCTTGAGAAATGATAGTTTTCCCAAAAAAGGACAGTGTACCCAAAGTTTATTAAATAGCTTAAATAAGGCATGTCAAACTCGCAGCCCAAAAGTTTTTGTCCTGTGTTCATTGAAAAAGGGCCCATCAGCCGCCTAGGCAGTTAAACAGGATAGCTGACAGCAAAGCCCTTTTCAGCTGTCCTGTATAACTTCTGCATCGTCCAACAGTAGGAAACAGATTTCTTTGCGGCCAGCAGAACACAGCTGAGCTGGAGAATAAAAAAAAAATACATACAGAAAGTAAGGTATAAACAGGGGAGGATAGAGACACTGAATGGGGAATTACTAAAGAGCTGGAGCCATATAAATAAGGAATACTGGGGATCTGGAAATGTATGAATGGGGTTCTGGGAGCAGGAGAAAAACGGTTTTAGAATATTTTTCTTGAGGCCTAAACAATCTTAGACTGATTTTTGGCCCATTTGGGGTTTTGAGTTTGACATCAACGGCTGGGTGTTCGTCTGTATGCCAATGCCTTAATACAATCACATTACCCATCAAAACATTAAAGAGAGCCAATCCCTTCCTAAACTACATTCATATTTTCCATTCTAACACAACAAACACATGCTAAACCAGTTAAAGAAACCTTAAGAAATGTGTCCAAAGAAAGCTACTTTGCAGGTCACCTACTTCAGTAAAACATAAATGAGAGCACAATAGCTAACTGGCACCAATGCACCAACTCATAAGGGAGCGTCAGAACCCTAAATAGGACAGATCCGGCATCTCAACGTACAAGACAATGACTCTTTTGGGGGTGGAAATGGAGATATACAAGAATTTAGAAGATCTGGATCTAATCCCTAAGGCACACCTACAGCCCTGCAGGGAAAAATAAGTGACTGATAAGTCTGCATAGGAAACCTTTGCTTCGAGCCACCAGCTGACAACTCTCCATTATCATCAGTAACTTACCGCTCTCTCTTAGTTTTTCCTTGTTAGCAGTCAGACTAGATAAGAGAGGTTTCAAATCTACTTTGGCTTTGTGCAACATTTCCAAGATGTCAACTTTGTCAGCAGTCTCTTCGAATTGAATAGGGGCAAAATAATTTCCAGAGTTTTGACCAAGAGTGGGAATCACCTGATCCAATCCTGAAAAAAATAAATATACAATATATATTTCTTCCATTCAGGTGCCCCACCAATCCCCATTGTAGTGTTTGTAAACAGTATTCCCCCATAACCAGTTACCAACTACACTGCACTCCTGCTATTCCAGTCTAGCAACACAGAGACACCAGGCTTAGCGGTTTACCTGCCAGTCTTTCCAGCTCCTCATGGGGTGTGGATCTTAGACTACTGGATCGACTTTCAGAATGGCTGTGATTGGAGAACCACTTCCTGAATCTGCTGGAAGACACTGATCCCTCCCCTAGCACGTCCTCGATCATCTGCAGGGAGACGACATGGAAAATTAAGAGCAGTAGATGCCATAGGACAGTGACAGAGGTGGGCTGCAATGGAGTTGCACTTACTTGTAGGTGATAGGAACGCTCTGTGCCTGTGGAATATCTGCTTTGAACCCGAAGTCCAGTTTGAGTTATAAAAACCCATCACTCACAAAAGTACTTCACATTAAAATCAGGAAATCACAAAAAAATCTCACAGCAACCTACACATCTTCTAGTTACTTACTGCAGCTCAAAAAGTATGGACCTCCAGTTACTAATAATCACATAATTCGCACTAGGATTGGTCAAAACCAACACAAAATTAGCTACTATAATCCAATTTTATTACATAAGACACTAACATCGCAGGATAGAAACACCCTACACACAAATATAGCAAAGCAAATAATCAAAATGGTCTAAAAAAAGAAAACACTAGATTAATGACAGTTATTACTGATAACTATTTTATTGAATAGGTCTGTGTGAGGGCACAGCTCGTGAGATATCAAGCCAGGTAAAAACATACCCACACCATCTGTCAGTGTGCACACCTGTGACAGCCCACCACAAGTGCAAACCATAAATTGAAGACAACATCCAATGAAAGCACCCCTTCCACTACTTGCAGTCATTTTTCTTTACATTGCAAAGTAGAAATTCCCATTTACACCCAGACTAGCAAGACAGCAAGAAGAGTTGATGCTTCCATGGATGTTACGTGTACTCATATCCCACACGACTCACCGATGCCAGGCCAGGCACACTCTTATCCAAGTTAAAGAACTCATTGAAGTCAAACTCCCCAGGAGCTGGGGCTGGTAGAACAGCCTCTTGAGGTACTTCCTGGTCTGCTGTATGCTCTGGAGGAAGTGCAGCCTCTTCTTCTAGTACACCTCCATTGCATTCAAATGCTTAAGGAAAAAAAAAAAAACCAAAACATGTTATATCTACATGAATGCTGTAAGTGTGAAGACTGAAACAAACTGAACAGTTAAGATTTTGAGCCAACTACTACCGATTAGACAAGTGGCACCCAGGCAATATTTAGTTATAGGGCACATAAAATAGTTATTTAATATCTATGGGATGCAGATAAACCAGGCCAAACTGTATAATTTCTGACAGATATGCCTGGTTATACAAGCCATTATATAGTTCAAAGTTTCAAATGTAAAAATAAAATGAACGTGTGAATTAAGATTTTAAATTAACGTATGAATTAGTCTGCTGCTTGCCTTCTTTCAAAGAAGATGTTCGTTTCCGCGTTCGCTTTCTTCCCTTCTGATCCTCCTCCAATATTTTATCATCAAAGCCGGTGAGTTCAATTGTTTCAGACTGGCTAGTGGGACCACCAGAAAACCATTCAGGCTCCTCTTCTGTGTATGAATCATTTCTCCTGCGTTCTCCAAAGACTCTCTTACTATCACCATATTCTCTCTAGAAATAAGTGTAGTGTTAGCAAAGTGCACGCTACAACCCCAAACAAATGCTTATCAAAATATAGCAAAGTACAAGTCATCTCACCCTAAAGCGCTTGTCCTTGTACTCCTTTTCACGCTCTCTTCCGTCACGAGAATCTCTTATGTCTTTTTCACCCCCTCGTATGTCACGATCAAACGCTCTAGCAGCTATAATCCTGCCACTGCCAATCCTACGTCCACCGATGAGGCGCAAGCTCTCATTTTCCTTATTGTCTAGTGGGCTTACCGCCCTACGAGAGCCAACTGCTGTCACATGGCACCCACCTCCAAAGCTTCTCCTCTGTGGGCTGAGGACCACATCAAGGTCATCCTCCTTAACACGCTCCCTGGGATCTGCAAGCAAAAAAACAACATTTAACAACTGCGATTCCCAAACTGCAATTAGTTGACAAAAATTTTTTAAGAAATGTAAAAAAAATTGCAGTATTCATAGTAGTGCAGGCTTCTTTAAAATATTTAAGTTTATGGAGAACTCCAATAAGTTGTACAAAATAAAAGGCACTTTACCTGCTATTCTACGCTTTAGAGAAGATCTTTCTGCATCTGGTTCTTTTCTTAACAGATCAACAGGAGAGCTGCGTCCTGAGTTTGGGTAGAGGGATGCATGCCACTTCTCTGGGTCCCAGACGCCGTCACTAACAAAAATATGAAACGTTTAATAAAAAAAAACCAATCACAATAATTAAACAACAACTTCCTCCATGATAACCATTACTTAAAACATACCTGTCATATTTATCCTGTAAACAGGAAGGCCTCTGCCTAGAGTGTGGTAGCTCTTTAATATCCAGAAGTTCTTCCTGTTGATTAAGATTGTAGCTATATTAACATTATTGTGGTGTAGCAAGTCACACTACATATGAAAAATCAATCACGTAGAAGCAAAACCCAATTTAGAGGTTAACTCAATTAGGCAGTCTGTATGTGAATCGTGTTAAGAGTTGTTAAAGGTCATTGTTATACTGTTGCAGAATATACCAATAAATGTTCAACCTTGTTTTAAACTAGTTGCCAAGAACAAGAAATTGTGATTAGTGCTATAGTGCCCTGAGATCAGGGGCATGACCTTTTAATGGAAGACAAGAATAACTAAGTACCATTAAGATACAAATTAGGGGGAGGGGGAACATTCCCCTCACTTTATACTCTCTTGTGGCCCGCTGCTACCCTTTTACTCCGTCCCCACCTGGTGGCTCTCTGTCACAGAGCTCTATCTCCTCCTCCCTGATCTGCCAAGCTTGACACCTCACTTTTTGCCTTGCTGTTTGTGCTTGCTTCACTTTATTGTATTTTTGTGATATTTTTATATGGTATTTTATTACGTACTATGCTGTCCCTACGCTGTATGTCTGTACTGTATTTTGTATGGCTCTGCCTACACCTTGTGGCACCTTCTAAATAAACAATAAACTATATCCAGTATTTAGGACAGGCGTGCATGTATATTCAACTTATCTTTATCAGCACTGTGGAAACAAGAGCCTCTTATGAACAAAGGATAATAGTTTACAGAATTAATCATATAGAACCATTTAGTAATCTATTGAGAGAATATTTAACAGATTAGACCATGCAAGAAAAACCATGAGCAAATATGGCACAATCCTGGAACACATAAAAAATAGCCTTATAGCCCAAGGCAGTATATCCTGCACATAAGGTAGCACAGGTGTGCATCTGTATAAAAATATGCACTTATCCCAGCATGGACACAGCTGTCTAACATGACCATAAGCTGCGTAAAGCACCTTGCTTTCAGTATGCTAGTTGTCAAACAATTCCTAGTTGTTTATCCTCCACTTGTATAACATCCTGCAACTTAAAAAGGTGTACTCTATCTATGGCCTATTCAAATTTTTGCAAGCAGAATAGAGTTGCCAACACATTCTGTTCTAAAAAAAAACAACAAAATGTTAAATTGCATTATGCTGAACACTGTAAAAGTTCTGATTGTACAACAAACTTTTATTTAAAAATACCTTAGAGTACCGGTGATGAGAACGGCTTCTGGGGGCTTTCTTGATTTCACTTATAGGGTCTCTGCAGTCTAGTTCGTCTTTGTTATCCATCCCGAAAAAGCCCAGTTAGCCACTATATACCTTGTGGAACATAATCACAATGTTACAAATCACACCTATACATCCTGACATACATACTTTGAAACATTAGTTACATATATAAGCCCACCCTAGCTACAGGTGTATCAATGTGGAGTAGTAATTTGCAAAACCTTTACAATTAAGTTCTGCTGCTTTTCAGAAAATCATGTTTTAGATACACATTCACAAATCATTAAAGTACTTAAAAAGTATTCAAGACATATTTCCTTTCCTTACCATAGAGACAGTATTTAGGCCACCATAAACAAATAAAACTGATGATAGAATACATAATGCTACAAGTACACCAATTTCAGTTCCTTTTATCACTATTGGGTCACTACATTTATTCTATAAAGCTCACTTCTTTCTTAGGACCGCATGCAGCAAAAGAAAGCTGTATATAACAGATTCAATCAATCATACAACCCCCCCACAAAAAAAAAAACACACTGGGAGGAATAAAGGAACAACCTGTCTGCCATACAAGTCAGGGAGCTCAGCACCATACAAAGAAGTCGAGGTCCTGTAAGTCCTCCGGGCCCCGCTGACAGCCCAGGAGCCCCTCTCACCTCCCCGACCAGGAGAAGGTGCAGGATAAAGAGCACTCGCAGTACCCCAAGGGTTAAATAAATCGGTCTCAAAACCGAATGTACCGGAGATGACTGAGGCCTTCAGTGCACACAAACCAAACAAGCCCTGGGGACCCACAACACCCCGCTCTTACCTGATCGCACCCCCTCTCTCACCCGGTTCCCCTCCCTCTAATACCCCCCGCCGCGTAAACACACGCCGCTTACGCACAGCACGCAACGCACGCACACAACGCGAGCTACGTACCGGCCCCGCGGCTCCCGTCTTTGGACCGGTTCGCTCTCCGCAGGGAGCTTCGGGGCCTTTCTGCTTGGGTCTATTCAAGCCGGTTCCTGATATGCTTCTCCCGGTCTATTCAGGCACCGAAAGCCGCCTACGTCAAGAGGACCCCGGACGTCTAACGTCACTAGCAGACGTAACGGGGCGTGTCAGAAATTAATTTAACCCCTTAACCAGAGGGAAACACAAATCACGTGACACAGCGATGACGTTCCATAGAAAAGTGAAAGTGAGGTGATGATCATAGATGACTCGCTCGATGCACTTCAGCTACTTGGATCTTGACTTTACTCATATAGGGGCTTATCCAGAGTTTGGGAGTAAGGATAGAACAGGTGCAAGTGTGCAGCTTGGCTATTCTGCAATGTAAGAGGTGCTAATTAAAATGGATTCGTTTGCATGCAGGGAAAACACTTTACTTTTGCACATAGAACTCACATTCTGCATAGCTATATGTGCCTAGCTATAGTTACCTACTGTAAATTAGAGCTGAGCTAGGAAACTTCACCTCTCAACTTCAATTTTGTTTTCATATTTTACAATTGCCTCACCTTTGAAGTTAGACATGGTATTGCATATGTTTAAACTTTCATCTATTTTGCCCTTAAAAAAAAGTGTAAGTGCATCTCTGGATCAGCGGAGTAGATTTGACTTTGTATCAGAGTTACCTACTTCAGGTGATCTCAGAAATTGATGCCAACATAGGGGTGAGGCATAATAACACGATTTATGCAAGTTGTGCCATATCATCAAGTCCCACCCATCCCTTGTAATGTGTGGAATTACTATGAGAGCTATGGGTTTGGTACTTGTAGCAGATTTGCTGACTCTCCCAGAATACTGAGAGAAGCCAAATTTCGTGAGTCTTCCAGATATTCTAAGAGAGTTGGCAACCCTGCCTTATAAACAGGTTATGCACTGTATGTATATGGAGTCCATGTTTACAAGCACAGATAGTTTATATTTAACATTTGAAAATATACTTTTCATATAGTTTTTTCCTCTGTTGTATTGGGTAATGCCTCTGTGTATGCACAGAAATATTAGCATATAAAAAAGTAAATACTGTGTCCTAGGCTCTGTGAAGTTTTTAAACTCAGTTTTCATCCAGATCCATTACCCGTGGTGGTATTTTCTACATACTTAAATATTTTGCATACATTGTAATTTACCTTAATCGTTTAGAAAATATTCAAGCAGAAAAGATATTCTGAACATTTTTGTGATCAAGAAAAATATTTTCTCTTAATATATATTTTCTAATTACCATCTAACTTGGAATTTTAAGTATTTAAAATTCAGTACAGTCATGGGTTTTCCTTTGAAAACTGCAAATTGAACAAAATTAATATTTAATTTTTCTCTTTAGACGCTTGTGCCTCAAGAAGGATGTTGGTTTCTCATTAATACACTGACAGACCACCATGCACCATGACAAATATATATGCCTTATGTATTGTACAGGTTTGTTTCAAGTGTTGCAAATATAAACAGATATATTTTCAAACAGGGCTTACAAAGGTGATTGTGTCAATATATTTTCCATTAAAATAACCATATTTGCCCTTGGATGGACCACTGCTGTAATACTTTGTTAGTAATTAGGCTTTTAGCAACTATAAGGCTGCCAAGAAAACCTAGATGTATAAAAATGGGTAGACTAGATGGGTCAAAATGGTTCTTGTCTGCTGTCATTTTCTATGTTCTATGAAAGCTGGATACCATCCTCTGTGGATTTACTACACCTTACAAAATGAAAAAGTTTGGGTGTTTCCCAAAGGCACCAATACAATTTTATCTATTTTCTTACCTGTATTATATTAAATGTAGCTAGTATCTAAATGTTATACTATACTTCAATATCTACATCTAATATTTACAGGTAACTAATATAAAGATTAATAAACCATGTCTTTCTTATGATAAATAATAATTTTACAGGTTATTACAACAACTGCTTAGAATCCTGGCCATGTTCATAGATCTGCTGTTTTTGTCTTTTTTATTTATTATTAATTTGTGATTGGGCCACAGTCGTCCCACAAGTGTTTGTGTACTACTTGCGGAAGAGGGCAAAATTTTCCTGTAAAATATACAAACAATATTGGGGCTGTTCCAGAGAAACAGTTGCAAGTGTAAACCATTTTGCAAAGTAAGGGGAGCTAATTAATTTGCATTCCTGGAAAATAGTTTACTTTAGCACATAGCTTTATGTTTAATCAAAAATTAGAATTGAGCTAAGAAACTTCTCTCTCTTTAATTCTAATTCTGCTTTCACAATATAAATTTGCCTCCCCTTGCAATTCAACGTGGTATTGCTCAGGTCTACTCTTGCACCTAAAAAAGATGTAAGTCATTTGAATCAGCCCCTAGATCCCTGCGATCACAATATACATGGTTGAATTAATTTGTGAAGAGGATTGAGAATCACTGTGTATTGGGTAGAAATAATTAAGAAAACACTATTTAAAGAAACAATTGTTTAAAAATAATTTATTTACTTATGACATTGTTTTCATTTTGAGCAAATGAGTAACTATGTTCTTTCAGTTTTAAAGACGATTAATTTCATGGGAAAAGCCAGTTACATTATTGTCCAGTGTGAATACATTTCACTAAAATACCACCAATACTTAGATTTTTTTTTTAAATGCAACAATACTTCCCACACATGGCATTTGAATTTATTACTATAATGATTGATGTACAGCTTATTTAATGATACTGCTAAACTAGAGGGAAGTTTCACAAGCAGCAAAGGAAAGGCTTGTTTACAGTAAAGACAATCAAAATATGGAATTCACTCCCTGGGAAGTTTGTGATGGAAGTCACGCTTTCTGATGGAAGTGTAGCCAAAATGAGCACTGTGCATGCTCACAATGGAAGCGAGCAACAGAAAGATGGGCACAAGGCTGCCCATTCGTCTGTGTCTGCATCCGCCTCTACTGACCCAGTGTAACTGGGAGTTCCATGATATTTAAATGAGAAAAGGGGTGTTTTTCTCATGTAAATATCCGCAGTAGTGGTGTATGGTGCCTCTGCTTCTGCCATATGCTTAGTACTACTTAGTAGTACTACAAGCACCAGCATGCCCTCTCATCCATGGCCTGCTGTGGCCTGTAATGTCCCCAGTAGTAACTAAATAAAATACAGGGGTGGTCAGTTTAAAAAAATGGTTATGTTAAATACAATAAAAATATTAAAATCATACTTGCCTGCTTTACACCTGCTCCCATCTTGTAAGCTTTTAATTCTTGTGAAAATAAAAAAAAAACCCTGGTACAAATGCCTTGGCACATGTCCTGCTGCCAGAACATGTTACTGGGTTCTAGTTATACGCTCTGTCAGCAGAACATTCTAAAATAGAATCCAGATCCGCAGCTCAGATGTATATTTTATGGTAAAAATGGTATTGTAGTAAAATGCACTAGGTCAATATAATTTAATTTAGTAGTTGAAGTGGAAATTTAGAAGTGGTGGTATAGACATTTAGAAGTGGCGATATGGAAACACAGAAATAATAGAAGTGAATGGAAATATATCGTTTTTCAGTTAAATCAGTTGGAGAAGTGACTGTATGTCATTCCCAGGGCTGGATTATGGGCTTGGGTCTGAAAGTGCAGTGCAGTGAGCATCACCAAAATGACACCATGAGCATATGCTTACTAACATTAGTTAGCGCTCTGAAGGCTCACGAGGCACATCTGTGCACCACTATAACTAATGGGAGGAGCTGCAGCAACTTAGCATTTGTAATGGCTCCAAAATTGGCAATTTTACATAATAATCAGTGGCAAACGCAGGATTTTGAAAGGGGGGTTTTCAAAGGGTGTAATATATGTGGGGAATGTTAGCATACTTCCCAACATTTTGGAGCCCAAAAATGGGACAAATAAGCTCCGCCCCATCCTGCCCAAGCTCTGGTCGCGGCCTGTCCCCACTGTAATGGCACACGGGACAAAACTTACCCCTGCAGAGGTTTATGTGAAGGACTGTTTAAAATTGTAAAGAGCTACTTAATATGATGATACTATTAAAACAAATTATAATTAATAAAATAATAAAAATTTTACCTTAAGGAATTGCATTGGTTATTGGCTGTAACAAGTCCTGTTTTTGATATTTTTTGTTGGGTGATTTATAAGTTACTTCTTTAACACAATAAAATAATAGTTTTATTTTGAAGGTACAGATCTAATAGCAGTAGCAGAGCACATTACACAATGAACCAGAGCTTGTGTACGTGCATAAGCACTATTGTATTTGTTGTGACCTATTCATCATCCCCACCTGCTTTCCTATTGCAGCACAGGCCATTACCATCTTCCTCTAGGTCAGTCTGTCCCACATGACCGCAAAGCCATGCCCCTTTTTGAAATTTCTCCTTTTTTTGCCCATTTATTTCCATTTTTTGTTACATTTTCAATGTTGGGGGTTTCTGGGCAACCAGAAAACCCCCCTTGGTGAGCCACTGATAATGACACCACAGATCTGCACAGTAGAGGAGCAGAAACCAAGGTGCATGGAAAAACACAGGCAGAATGAAAAAGATGGAAGCTACGCAGTCGGCTGGACAGTTGTTTACCATATTAATTGAATTTCTTGGTGGGCCTGTTTTCAGATATAGGCCTGGAACTGTGGTCACATCCGTCCCATAACTGTTTTAGTCAACAGGAAGCCCTTCGGTCTCATTAAATGTGCATGGTGTGTTTATGTCAGATTTGTTTGCTGTAGATTGGACCCTTGTATAACAAGTCTGTTTATACTGTATTGTATTTCCATATAGGTTGCTCTCTTTTTCACTAAATATATTGATTTAACTTATTACTAAAATTAAGCATAAAAGGGTTTTCTTCGCTTACTTAGGAGGCTGCTTAATTTAGGAACAGATTTTTAAATACTGATATACTGTATCCAACTGGTTGGCTGTTCCAATCTGTTGTGTAAGACCCTCTCTGGTAGTCTATATTAAATAATGTGCAAAAAAAACAACAAAACAAAACAGGCCACTGTATAAAGGCCCATATGGAGCAGGAACTGGGAAAGGAGGCCACCCAAGCAGCCCCTGGTTTCTAATAAGGCGTTATTGCCCTAGTCTCACACTTTGCTTATGCATTTCATACTGCGTACATCATGATAATGTTTCTGGAGTGAGCGATGTCTCCCTCCATGTGCGGCCAGTAGAGGGCGCTGCAAGCTCGCTGGCGTCTTGTCACTAGGACAACGAGCGGGAAGAGCAGCGCGGATGTTATCCTGGCCGGAACCCACAGCAGTCTACAAGTGACAGATGGGTCATGGAACGTTCACAGAGGTGGTATTCTAGGTTTATTAATGTATCGGTAGAATGTGCTGATATATGTATATTAAACCTCCCCTGTAGTTCTATGTACACTTATAAATATAATATATACGTTATAATCTTTCCGAATCTTTAGGTAGCCAGTATACATGCATGTTATTACAGACAAATGGCTATGTATGTTTCAGGAAGAATACACACATGCCTGGGGCTACCAGGATTCAGCAGAAAGCCCAAGCGGTTGCCTTCCGTGTCCCCGGGAACCTGCGGCCAGCCAAGAGCCGGTACCGAGTGTCTTACACCTGGAATAGAGGGGGCAGGCTGAAGGAGCTGCGCATCAGGTAAGTTTCCTGATTGTGTGTGTGTTAGTCAGAATTGATTGCTTGTAGATATGTGTGTGTGTGTATATAGATATAGATATGTATATAATATTTATTTGTATACTTATATACAACATTATTTACCTGTAGACATCTTGCCAGAAAGTTCCTTCACATCTGGATAAGAAAAACATTTGGACGGGTACTTTTGTCTATAGCAAGGTAACATTTAATTTCAAAGATATTCTTTATGTTTAAACTATATTCTGCTAGTGCTACACTTTACATGCCGTATTAGGGTAAAGGAATATTCTTTATATAGCATACAATACAAAAAAAACAAAAAACAGTTTTGCTGCTATAATAGCAAGCTCATTACACATACTAGGGAAAATTCAGTTACAGCAATGCCATATAACCTACAATTATGGTATTGTGTAATGGAAGGAAACTACTGTTTTCAGAGGAACCCATCAGGAACATGTCAAATAAAGTGAGCTATTTTCCAAGTGCTGCAATCAGAAATAGTGCAGGGAACAGTACAGATGAACTACACTAACTGGCCCCTGTAGTTCCATTGTAGACTGATCACAAATTACAATGCCTGTTAGCTGCTGCTTTAGTGTAACAACCTGTGTGCCAAGGCACCTGCCAACAGGGTTTATTAATAAACTTTGACAAACAGTGGGCACCCATGACTGTTACCTAACACTACTCACAGCCTGTACACATCTGGCAGAGTTGTGTTAGGTGACAGCTGAGGGGACCCACTAGCCAGAAGAGTTAGTTGTTGAATCATCACTCAGATGGCTGTGGTGGCATGATGCCTCAGCCAGCTGGCAGGGTGAGTTAATAATTATTACACACACAGTGAGAAGCTGATGAATCATTAATTAACTCTGGTGGCTGGTGGGCACCCTTAACTGTCTGGGCCCTTTTGTAAAGATACTACTCTGGGTAAGAGTGAATGCACAGAGCTTGTGTCGTGCTATAGCATGTGGAATGGACTTGTATAACATTTTTGTAAATAATCATAATTTTGTTTAGTTTTCAAGTACTAGCATATGAATGTCTGTAAAAAAATCAGTAATTAATTTTCTCTAATAATGTTAATATATAGATCATGCAAATTATCTCATTTTCATTTGTTTAGAAAGCATTATTCCCATCATCTACTGCATTCATGTTTTGCCCAGTGGAAAGAGGAGTGGTGGATATCATGTAAAGAATGGAGGCTCGGTATTCGAGCTGAATGCCATTACAGGTAAAGTAGATTTCCTGTACCTGCACCACATTTTTATTTGTTAATAATCTGTATGATGTCCTTAAACCTTTACACACTCTGGGCCCCTTACATTATAATGAAACATAAGATAATATCTCACAAAGCTAGGAATACCCTTTACTGTTTAGATTTTACTATTGTAATTTGTAGTTTTCTTTGTCTTTGTCTTCATTATAACACACATTGCCGTTATAATCTAATTTCACTCTATATTAACTGCTATGAACCCTTTAGATATACTGTGTACAAGATGTGTTTCCAGTCATGGAGGAACTTTGTACAGATGCAGCATAAGACCAAACAGAAGTATAACGCTGCAGACAGTCATGGTGAGTGGTGTTCCAATGCTGACTGTTCCCTTCCTTATTTTTTGTGTTTTACCAGTCAAGTTAGATTTCACTATGTACTTTAACAGAAGCAGGTTAACGTTGTATTTTGTCCCTGTTCTGGAAGTATAGGTTCTATCTTTCATGTTTAATTGTTGAACACCATATTGGTGTTCTTATGTTTGCACGACCATGACACCTGGCAAGTGCCCAAATCTGCTTTATTTTAAATATGTAAACAGATTTTCAAGGCCTGAAGCATTACAACTACTTCCTGCCTTTATAGCATCCAGAGGATTCTGATCACTGTTCCCACTTTTTTTTACATAGCAGGAAGGTTAATTTTCCATTAATGCACTTTTTTTTTTTAACTTTCTTAGTTTTTTCTTTTTTTATATTTATTCCAAGTTATTGTTTCCCTCTTTGCTGTGTATCAGCTGGTGTTTCTCTTCATGAATAGTCGAGGGGGGATCACAGAACCAACCCTTATTGCCCTGTCTCTGTAGGGTATGATTTGACACACACACACACACACACACACACACACACACACCCACCCACA
>WWET01000317.1:619290-666128 GCA_011038615.1 Limnodynastes dumerilii
CCCTCCCTAGTTTTACTCATATATAGCAGCCCCCTCCCTAGTTTTACTCATATATAGAAGCCCCCTCCCTAGTTTTACTCATATATTGCAGCCCCCACCCTAGTTTTACTCATATATAGCAGGTCACCCTTCTTAGTTTTACTCATATATAGCAGCCCCTCCCTAGTTTTACTCATATATTGCAGGCCAGGCCTCCCCTCCCTAGTTTTAACCATACAGAACCCCCCTCCCTAGACCCCAGGCCCCACAGTCACCAATCACTTACGTGACTTACCTGCTCCTAACTCCTCCTCAGCGTGCTCTCTCTGTCTGATGAATGATACGCAGCACAACCCTGGGGTCACGCAGCGTCATTGATCAGAGAGGAGATGCTGCGGATAGAGCCAGTCGCAGAGTCTGCTGCGGCGCTGAGGTGAGTAAAGGGGGTGACGGAGCCTCATCTCTCAGTCACCTCCTTTACTCACCGCAGCAGCAGACGTACACACAAAAGGTAGGTAAATGCAAGCGGGGGGGCTCCTCCTCCCCCCCCTGGCCCATCGCTCCAGGCGATCGCCTAAGATCGCCTAATGGTAGCACCGGCCCTGCCTGCATCCAAAGTATACAATTAACTTGGCTCCCTCTGAATTCAACATGGTTTAGCCCAGGTGTAACTAAGTCCATGCACTTAACAAGGTCTGGATCCAGCCCAATATGTTTACCAATCTATCTATTATTTTTCCTGAGAATTTTTGCATGTGTTATGATAGCAGACATTATACTAATATTTCCGGTTGTTTCTGTCTGAACTCTTCGTTGCTTGTCTTACGATCAGTAGTCGTTAATTTCTTAATACAAAAATTCTCATACAACGTTGGGCTCATGTTAACATATATTCTCTCCAAGCTCTCTGCTATAACCTTTGCATCTCTCTCCTCCTTCCTCTTTATGCATTGTCACTTGAAGGCCTGGCTTCAGTGGAGAGAGTTATACCTCCAATCTGAAGAAGAGAAGCTGAAAGAGCACAGAGCCCTAATGCATCACCAGCGCCACCAGCTTCAGGCTGCAATGAGATCCTGGCAGCTTTACATGCACTATCGGCGACAGAAGAAGCACCAACATGGTAAGAGCATGTCCATACCTGTGATGTACATTTGCATCAAAGAGATTCATTTTGGCGTTTTAGATATTTAATGAAGCTAAAGGGGAAAAAAAACCTCTTAACCGTTAAGTTTAGTTAAAGGATGATAGATATCGTTACAGTGTTCTCTTAGTAGGACTATATATATATATATATATTGATATATACATAGAATTTCATGACAAGAACCCTTATTTATTTTATTTTTTTATATTTATTTAAACTCATGATGACTTTGGACCCAGGTGAAACAAGTGTTTCATGTACAGTTTGTGGATATTCTGAAAGAGGTTTTTTAGTGTCTAAAAGCCCTTAATCCCACAGACCAAGGTGTTTTGATGCTTATTTGCATATTATCCATGTTTTGCAGGGTTGGCGCTATGCTTCTATCGACAGCATCTCACCCAGAGATGTTTAACAATGTGGATTTGTGTGTGGGAGAAAGTCAGGAGCATGCAAGCAGTGCAGGAACACTGTGATTCGCTGGCATATCGATGTGTTCTTCGAAGAGCTTTTACTCTTTGGAAGCAGTGTATCTTTTCTGCCTCGTTCTTCTTGTCTGGTTATATGTAAAACTAACCAAATGCCCATCAAAATGATTTGAAATGAGTGAGGGCTGGGGGGAAGCATCAGCCGAACCACTACCCAAGTCGGCAGCTGACTGCATGAGGGAGAATCCTTATCCAGGAAGGAGCTTCCTCCGGCCAGCCTGCTGCCGTGGTAGTGTACCAGCTGCCGGTACCTTGGGTGAGTAGAGGCATGGGCTGGTGGGGGGTCCATTTTGAGGACCACAGCACATGCACAATAGCATCACAACAGTATGGAAGCTGCTGCACATGTGTATAACGGTGAGGAGCAGAATGGCTTTTATATATATATATAGATAGATAGGACAGAAACTGCTTTACAGTAAAAGCAGTAATGAACAGCTGCCTAAGTGCACAATAGGCCACACATTGGGGCTGGACGGAGAGCGAATATGGAGCAGCACACGGGTTGGGGTAGATAAAGAGGGATGGGACAGAGAGCAAATGTGGAGCAGCACACTGTGGAAGGGGAGAAAGGAGTGTATATAGGGTACTTTTAATGGGTTGGTGGAGAATAAGAGAGAAGGAGAGTTCATAGGGGATGTGGGAGAGAGTGTGGTGTGAATGGTGGGAGCATGGCGAGAGACAAAGGGAGCACACAGGAAGGGCAGGGGATTGCTTTAGCACACATATTGGGAGGTCTAGAATCCAAGTGGGCAAGTGTTCAATGGCCTGATTTTTATTTATCTCTTTATATGTTATCTTTTACATTTTATTTATAAATTGGGTTTATTCTTTTTACTTATAACATATACATACAATTGGTGACTCTACTGCCCCTGTTTTCAGTATCTAAAATTACCATGAGGGGGGGAGTCTGCCAATCCATGGAATAGAGAGAGTTCATTTTGACGTTTTGGGAGTGCAATATTAAAGTTGAAATACTGTGATTCTCAAACTTTGTGTTTATTTATTTTTAATATCATTTTTATTTACACTGGATAAAATCTGATGACAGTTCTGTAAGTGTCTGTCTGAATGAGCATTCATTGCCCATTCCACCTATGTACACATTATTTATGTTATTTATGCATCTTTTACGTTTCCATAACTCCATGCAAGATATGCTATTTTGCACTGAAAGAACATATTTGCATAAAGTGGCCCAGGACCATTATCAACTTCACCTCATGGTAACAATCTGATTGCTCCTGCCATCTTTTGCTTTTACTGTTCTTTACTAATGAATGTGATTGTGATCAGGGACATCAGGAAGATTATTGTCATTTTAGAACATTGGCTATCATGCTCTGAAGCAGAACGTCCGCTTGGTACATACTACAAAACAAAGAAACATGCAGGCTGCTTATCACTACCAGTCTTCGGTGAGCACAATATCATTCGCTTTGATTGTGACTATGGATATATCATTTTGTATAGTTTTTATTTAAAAAGATCAGGATGATTATTATTTACGGAGCGTCCTTCATGAATCTGGTTTCTTCAAGTTCTCACCTTTTCACCTTTTATCTCTGCAGTTGCTCCGCAGGTTTTGGACTTTTTGGCAGTTTCGTATAGAGCAAAAAGAGGAGGCGAGACTTCAGGCTTGCACAGTGGTAGCATATTCTTACTACAGGTGCAGAATTAGTTTTCTTCCTTGGCATTGTGCGTGTGTGTTTGTAATATGTTGCATGACAACGGCTTATATTTTTGCTGTTCCAGGTCATTGGTGCAACAAAAATATTTACATTTCTGGATACAGTACAAGCAGCAGCGCCAGATGAAAAAGGTACTTCAACTACACGGGCAGATCTAGAATTTTATTTTAGGGGGGGGAGGGCGGTTTAACGATCAATTTAACCTCCACCACATTTTGTAGAATTAACCCCTTCCCTTATTCTTATTCTCCACCCACTATCTTCATCATATTCTGTAGAGCTCCCTCCTTCCCATATAGCCCTCACCCAATTGTTCCCTCTATAGTTCTCTTAAAAATCACTCCCTTCTAAATCTGCCACTGCACACATGGTGACATTGGGCCAGATCCAGACCTACGGGCACCCGAGGTCATTGCGGCTGGAATCGTAGCGGGGAGTGCACACCCCGTGCACTCACGTGTCCAGATTCCTACCTTAACATTTACGACTTCCCCCATAATACTGCTTCCCCCGCCCCAAGCCATAATTTAAATGCCTATCTCTGCCTATATGGCGGAGATACAGCAAACGTAAAATGAGGGACAGCCCCTTTTTTTATGTAACAGCCAGTGTATGTAATGTACGTTACGTACGCCATGCCCTACTCTAGTGTAAGAAGGTTGTGCACATGTGCACAACCTTCTTGATGGGAATTACACAATCACCATGCGTAATTCCCATGTCGGTCATAGCCCAAGATCTGGGCCCTCATCGCTGTCAGTGGCACACACAGGGTGACGTTATCACTGTAAGGTACACACACAGGGTAACATTATCACTGTCAGGGGCATACAAGGTGTCACATCCCACAGCCAGTAGCAAAACGTGACACTCATGACCAGGGGCTGGCTGGCATATTTTAGCCTGGGGGGAAAGACCACAGCAGTGGCCCATAAGTAATGGCCAATCCTTAAAGGATAGTTTTTCAGTAAAGTAAATATCCATCAATGAAAATAATTATAATTAAAATTATACTTTTAAGTAACACAGGTAACATAGAAAGTGACAGCAGATAAGAGCCACTTAAATCATCCAGTCTGCCAAATCTATATATTTTTTAAGCCATATTGACCCTAGCCCCCATTTGACCTCCAAAGTATATATAAAATTAGTATGTTTATGCTCGAATGCTCTTGCGTTATATATTTTTTATTTTATTTTTATTAAATGTTATTGCACCTTGAAAATGTCTTCATCAGGGCCCATTCTCTGAATGTCTTCTGCATGTAAGTGCCGTGGTAGGGGCTATATAATTAGTGTCACTGCTCAAAAAAACAACAATTACTTACCCTGTGAAGAGACACAGCAGCACATTGTTTTGGCTGCTGTAAAAAGGAGACTTGTGCCAGGACTGTAGTCAGAAAGTCCAACTTGCAGTGGCTGAGACATGAGCGGGACATGAAGTCCCACGGTCACGGAGAAGCCTGTGACCACAGCTATCCTAGCAACCACCCTGGAAAGGGTATTCTAGCAACCAAACCAGCCAGCCCTCACTTAAGCAGCTGCTCATGGAACACGTTGGCCGGGGCTCACAGAACTTGTTTAAAAGCATCCAGCTGAATGGCAACCATTAACTGTGTCACTGGCCATGCGGCTGAATGAATATTTCTTTTGGTGAATCTGTGGCCATGAAACCAGTGATGGCGGTGCGACTCTGGCCAGCACATCTCTAAATCCGCTACTGCAACTACAAAACGTCTGTGTTGGGTTATACGTGTATGTTCTATTGCAGGTTTAGGTAGCCTGTGTCATAGTGGACCAGATCCAGACCCCTGCACGTTTTCCGTACGTGCGGGGGTCTGTACATCCGTGAGAGAGAGGGCAATGCACGGCCCCTGTCACTCCCCTCTCTCTTACAGGCTTTATGGCAGCTCACATTGTCCTAAGCCAGCATTGATTCTGTCGTGCAGATCAGCAGTCCATATGACCACTGATCCGCAGCCGTGTGGCAGCCACACTGTACACTTTGCATGCTTCCCTGTGCTGTTGGAATATTTTGAGACTTGTAATTGCACAACACCGAATACTTTCATTTACCTCTTTGAACACTAAGAGTAACGTGTTAATGAAACTTCTTTCAGTCAGTTTGGAATATTAGTACCCCAATGTATTTTCATAATAGGTACTTGCCATAACTGCAGACAGCCACTATGCTAAGTGCATGTTGCCTCGCAGCTTCCAGACATGGAGGACCCGCACATGCATACAGCAGAGGGATAGAGAAAGGGAGGCGCAAGCCACACACTTTCACAGGTATTTATTACGTCCTATTTCATTTTTGTTTTTCAAAAGGAAAGAAAATTAGAATTGTTTTGTTCTTGGCAAATAATTTGTTACAGAATATTTTCATGTGTCGCAGTAAACCCACGTTTTAGATATACACACTGCCGACAGCAAAACGTTGGCTGTCAGTATTTTAGACCATGCCCGCATTTAAAAAATCCCGCTGCAGAACAGACCTAACGCTTCGACAACCAGACAGGTTAGTGCAGGGGAGGGGATGTAGTTTTAGGGTTAGGCTGCAGGGTGGTGATGGAGCCTAGAAGGAGAGACTCATGGTTAGGCTGTGGGGAAGGGAGTTTTAGGGTTAGGCTGTGGGGAAGGGAGTCTTAGGGTTAGGTTGTGGGGAAGGGAGTTTTAGGGTTAGGCTGCGGGGAAGGGAGTCTTAGGGTTAGGCTGTGGGGAAGGAAGTCTTAGGGTTAGGCTGTGGGGAAGTGAGTTTTAGGGCTAGGCTGCGGGGAAGGGAGTCTTAGGGTTAGGCTGTGGGGAAGGGAGGGGTAGGGTAAGAATTATCATAAGGGTTGGGGAAATAGAGAGTGGCGGTTAACTGTCTGCAGTGGGGCTGGAAGTTCTGTGCAGCTTTGTCTTCGCTAATAGGGTTTTAAAAAGAAAAGGGGCGTTATCAGCGGCAACCCACATCCCTTGTTGAGGGGCCACTGTATGAAAACAAAACCGTTTTTTCCTTTTTACACTATTGTAGGTGCTGTGTACAGAAGAGATTGCTCTTCATCTGGTATGAGAAACTGAAACTACAACAAGAGATTCGTTTAGCAGAGAGAATCGTGAGTTCCGAATAGAATAAGCCTGGAACACTTCCCATATGATTATCTACACACTGGAGACTCCAATTAATGTTTTAACACTGCCTTAAGCAACATGCCGCACTCCGGGGTGTTGGGATACTGAAGTCCCTTTATGCTTTGCCAGTGATCGGTTTTGCCAAGGCTGCTGGACCATGCTGGGAGTTATAGTTATAAAACATCTGGCGGGCCAACAGTTGACTATATCTGTTTTTTTTTCTCCCACTGTTTATACAATATTTACATTTATACAAAAAGCTTTAATGTTCTGGAGTATGAATGTTAACAAGTAATATAGTAATCATATCAGATCAGCAGCCTGTACTTGATATGAAATTTACCAGCCTTAAACAATGTCCTCTGCTTTCTCTCCATTTGTCAGGGTCTAGCATAACCGTTTCCTGAATATTACAGGTCACAGGCATATAGATGTAACATTATGTTGTGTATTGAAACCATAGATGATTCTAGGCTCTAACTGTAATAATATCGTGGAGTTTCCAAGTACTGTTCTTAGTCCAGAAAAATACAAAGCTCTTCGCTATTAGGACTTTTCAAGTACAGTTTGTCACTTTTGAGAAATATTGATGTCTATGGCACAGGTGAGGACTCTCCAAATTTTTGGGTGGGTAAAAGAATACAACACTGACCCATAGGCACAAGGCATAGGAACATGATTTAAGGCTATTTTATCAAAGCTTTTTTGTTGTATTAGACTTATAATTACAGTCAATGAAGCAAGTAAATATGCAAATACCAATAAATATTATGCTAATAGAGGTACCACATAACATGCAAAAAATAAGAGAGCTTGTGGCATTAATCAGTGTTTATTGAGATATTGTTAAATTTAAGGAAACCAATGATCATAAGAACCAAGGAGAATCATTTTCATTATACCCCATTTATGTAGGAGTTGACTATGATGAGCTTAAACCGTTCACTGGAATAAGAAAAATGTAATGTATAACCCCCAACCTAAACATCAATGTGCCACTAACTATTCACGACACTCAGGGCCGTATTCAGAGATCCGTGTTTAGATCGGGCCACAAATATACGCACGGATGGCGCAAGGAACACCCACCAAAACCCCAGTCACTCCCCTTGCTAATCCATGTTCTCGGACACTTACACCTCCATAGACCAGCTGTAACGTTCCGTGCGTATCTGTTTAATTATGCCCACTTTTCATCATTTAAATGCCCCCCCTCCCCCCCCACTCATTTATATGAAAATTCTTCTGTGCGTATTTTTACGTGGCAGATCCGGATGACACCATGCGATTCACAAGTCCGTCCGTGAGGCACTTCCGTGCGTATAGTCTACGTGAACTCCTTAAAAAAAATTACTACGCATGCGTAGTTTAAACGTACCTAAAAATACGCACACGAAACGGCTGAGAAAACGGATCTCTGAATACGGCCCTCAATTTCAATGTCCGTTTAGTATCTACTATCCTATCCCATAGTTCCACATCCACTCTTTGTGATCCATTCTAATCAACCAGCCCTGTGACACCTCCAGCCTACTCTGCCTCCCACTATTTGCCCTACCCCCTTTTATTGTACTTATAACTGTATATTGTCTTCCATTAGATAATCCAGCCTTTACAGTTGCATTATTCTGTTTTCTTTTCTTGTTATTCCAGGCTATACTGCACTGCAACTCACAACTTTTAGAGCACTACTGGTATACATGGAAAAATTGCCTGGCGACTGTGTATGCTGAGCGGGAGCTGGATATGCTGGCTTCTGAACACTGCTGGAAGAGGCAGCTTTCTCAAGTGTTGCACACGTGGAGGGAAAATGTGGAAGAAATAAAAGCAGAGTAAGAAGAAACCAGTACTACATCATTATACCACAGATACCAAGTACTTTTATCAGAATATTACTATTTTGGGTCTGCCACAACACAGTCACTTATTAAAGGGTATTTTAGAAGTGTAGGGTAATTTTTTGCATAATTCTTGTACAGAGTAGCCTACATATGTGCATGGATTTTTAATGCCTAATATGTAATGGATCTTTTATTGTTATATCACTTACTTTGTTGACCTAAAAATAAGTCAGTAGACTGTACCATATAACTTCTGCGCCATCCTAACTTGGGGATGGCAACAAATGATATTACAGAAGGTGCTTGGCACAGTCTAAATGCCTTATTCCCATACTTCCCTCCTCACAAATAGCAGAATTGCTTTATATATTCTATTTGGCCATCAAAATTGATCCCAGGACAGTACTCTGGATCCGGAAGAACCATATCTTTCCTGGGAATGTATCGCTTGTGTATGTGCATTAGCAAAATGTGGGCATTTTCTATCCTAGCAATAGGAAAAAAGACTCTATTTCGTAAGTCTGGATCCATTCCAATAATGTTTAAACAGAAACATAGACATTTAGGAAATAAACCCCAGTATGATGTTTAGCAGATAGAATTTGAAACTGAAGACTACAGTAAAATTGGGTTTGTGCCTAATTTCAATTACATTCCTTTTACACATCACTGCTAGACTATCTGCAGGCAGACATAATATAACAATTTCTCCATTGATAGACTCCAGTGACTAAATATTATTTGTGACAATGGTGCCTTTGTTTCTCTATCAGGAGATCCAGAGAGTTGGTAGCTTTTCGTCATCACCAACACTACTGTGTGAAGAATGCCTGGCATCACTGGAAAGTGGTGAGGACTGTCGTGTTTTTTATAGTCTTGTCTTGTGAAACTAGAGCTAAGTAAAATATTGAAGCTTCAGATACTACACTCCTGCATTCATTCCTGGAAAACATTAAAACAAGGAGCATAATCAAAGAGCATCTCTATTAAACTGGGTAGTCAAAAAACGAACCCAATAAAAAGAATGCGCTAAGCAGTTAGCATGATTTCTGTTACATTAGATAGCAGTTGAAGTAAATAGTTAGCTGAAGTGATGCATAGCTACACCAGTATTTAGAAACACGGGGGGAAAGAAGGGCCAGATCCAGAGCTACGGCTGCTAGCGTATTTACACTCGCCGGAGACGTAAATACGCTACTTTGTATGTACTGTGTATGCACGCGGCAAATATTACGACACACAACTTGGAACGTACGTACCATCCTAGTATCAAGAGTGTAACTACATACGAAGGGGCGTGCCAGCCATATGACACCCGTAATTACGCTTCGGAGGCGGGGTGAGGCATTTAAATCGTACAGTATGGGCGTGCTTAGCAGTGTAAGTACATGCAGCCGTTACGGCCAACAGGAGTTACGCTTTGAAAAGTTAAGGTAGGGTTTGGAAAGCGTAAAACGGCAAAAGTAAGTACAACCGGGGGGAGTGTATGGTAATTACAATAGCGTAAATACGCTACGCGTTGAAACTTAGAGGGAACATAGGTCTGGATTTGGCCCATGTGGGCCATGGGGTATAGTAGGGAGACCTGGAGTCGCCATTTTAAGAGTTAAAGTGTTAACTGGTATTCTATACCCCTACTATGACCCTTCCCTATGGGCAGTACCTGTTTTACTAACTAACAAATCCCAAAACAGAAGGCATATACAGGAAAATAGTAACTAAACTGAAGCACTCAACAAAAACAATCAGCGCAACAAGCAGGCTCGACTGTCCCCCCAACCCCTATGAGCACCTCGTCTTGCAGATGTAGAATCTCCTCTTGAGGGAGTTTATTGTGTGTGACCAAAAGGACAAAAAGATGGATGAATGGACCAAAATCTAAGTTGTTTCGGGTGAGACTTAGTGACAGGTGGAAAAGAACTTTCTGCCGGTGGCCTCTTGAATCATTTTTTTTCTAATTGTGAGCCAAACAAAATAATCCCATCAAAACACAAAGGGCCTGATCCAGACCTATGCAGTTAGGGAAGGTAGGCGGGGGAGGCAGGGAAATTAGGCAGGAAGGGCAGGGTAGGGTTAGTAGATTACGAACCTGTCCTGCCGTAGTTACGCCGGCAATAGGTTAGCCTGCAGCCTGCGTAACGGAGTGTAACTACGGCAGGGCGGGGGGAGTGTCAGCGGGAGTGCATTGAGGTTACGCTATGCGTTAGTACGCACAGCGCTTCTTCGTAGGATCAGGCCCAAAGACTCAGGCAAACTTGATTAACTGGCTTAGTTATGATTGATAGTTGTTCATCTCCTGAGCTCCTTCGTTTGAGTTAACATTGAGTGTCTCATTTCAAGAAGTCAGTGCTTATTCTTCACTTTAATGCATTTTTAATAAGTAGTGTCCATGGATTATCATTCCTCCCTGTGATACCCAGTCTATAGTTATTAGTGTTATTGGAGTGGAAGAAACTTAACCATATGTATATGTTTTATTGTTACATAGGGCTAGATCCTGACCATCGCATGTCTTACGGCCATGCGAGGTCAGTAAGTACGGCAGTGTAGCGGGGAGAGCACGCCTCCTGCACTCTCCGCTCAAGTTAGTCAATTCTGGACACTTGTGTGTCCAGATTCCTACCTTAAAATTTACGACTTGGTCATACGGCAGCAGACCTTGTAATTGAGATACGACAAACGTAACTTGCTGGCTGACCCCTTTTTCTTACCGGCCAGCATACAAAGTTACGTACGCCGCCTGGTACACTAGCGTAGCTATGATGTGCACATGCGCACATCATAGCTGATAGGGGAATTACGCACGCAGCATGCGTAATTCCCCTGTCAGCCGCAGCCCAGGATCTGGACGATAGTGTTTAATGTTGTTTTGTTTTAACAATTTTGTATGAAGTGCAATAATTTTTACGTATGATTTGTGTGATTTATATTAAGAACGCTTTTTGGCTACTTTTCTTCAGCCTTTTTCAGTCATAATTTAGCCTATATCTAGTGCGCTATCTCACCCGTTTTTTCTAGTGACGTTGTGTGGTAGATAAAGGCGAGTCACTTACTAATGTCTGCAACATTACCTGTGGTAGTTTGGCTATAGATAGTGACAGGGGCAGAGCATGGTCCGAACCCCATGGTACCCATTTTTCCCATCTGGATGTTAGAGTAACTTAGTTTTTTATATCTTTTATAGCATTAGGATGTTTTCTGATTTCATATAGGCAAAATTACATAGGTTTTTGATGTTTTCATAGCAAAAACAACAACCAGTCGTTATAAGTTTTTGATGTTTTGGTCCACAATAATGTGAACACTTTCTTTGGTGGCAGTTTGTGTCTCACAGACAACAGAAGCGGCAGACACAACTGTGTGCAGAAATTTACTATCAGCGGTGCCTGCTTGCAAGAGTTCTGAATGCTTGGCAGGTATGTACATGCATGGTCCAGTATCATTTCCAGGCAGAACTCCGTACTTAATGTTTATTGTAAGTCTCAGCCCAGCAATGTTTTCCTTTGGTTGTCATCTGTGGACGGTAACTTTTTTTTTTTGCAGCACTATCATAGGAACAGCCAGTGTATTTTGCAGCAGGTTGCTGAGAAAGAGACTCTGTACAAAGAATACATTCTTCTGTGAGTACGCATTCCCAGCCCTCATATGAACAACTGACGCAGTAAATTGTGAATGCTATAAACGTTTCTTTTGAACTTACTGGTTCTTACTGTCTCATAAGTTGATTTAATGTGCTCCTTTTCTTCCTACTTTGAATAGTTCTTTGTAGAAAAACTATTTAACCTTTCCACATTATTGTTGAATTCATTTATCACATACAAACTTTAGGCCTCTGGTCAGTCTGCAAAAGTGGAGATAATTTGTTTGTTTATTTATTAAAGGTTTGTTTTTTTTATATCAGATTACTAGCACTTTACAATTTTAACAATCATTATAGCAAGACTGGGTGATTACAGACATACTGGATGGGTAAGAGGGCCCTGCCCTTAAGCTTATACTCTATAGGACATTGGGGATTGATACAGAAGTGCTATATCACACATATACCAGCCTGCTTATATGTTAAAAATGCATCCAGTCACACAGCAGTGTTAGTAGCAGAAATAAAGGTAATTTTAGTATTGGAAAAAAAAAGTATTCTAGTTTGTTTTAATCATGTAACAAAAAAGGAAAACTGGATAAAGTCATTTTAAATAGAGTAGACAAATGGTAAGTAGGGGCTGGATCCAGACTTAAGTGCTTGAAATTAGTTACTCCTGGGTAAAACCATGTTGATTGCAGGGGAGTCAAATTTTATCTGTTGCAAACAGTATTAGAGTTGAGAGGTGATGTTTCCTATCCCAAGTCTAAGTAACAGTGTAATAGTAAAGCTGGTCAGTATCTGTGTGCAGTAAGCAATTCAAAGATATATCCCTGCATGCAAAGAATACAATTAACTTGACTTCCCCCCTGAAATCAACATGGTTTAGCCCGGGAGTAACTAATTTCAAGCACTTACTTAAGTCTGGATCCAACCCTAGGTGAGGAATTTGGTAAGCTTGTTTGTAGAGGTGAGTTTTAAGGGAGCACTTGAAAGTTTGCAAAGTAGAGGATAGTCTTAATGGGCAAGGAAGGTTATTCCAGAGAGTAGGTGCAGCCCAGGAGAAGTCTGTAACTGGTAATCAGCGCATTTGTATAGTGTAAAGGAACACTACATATCTTGTGAAGATCTGAGAGAGCGAACTTGGGATATCTCGAGATAAGTGAGGATATGTAGGCGGGTGCAGCATAAAATGTCTTTGTAGGTTAGCAAAAGGGTTTTGTATTTTATTTTACATATAGGTAACCAATGTAGAGATGACAGAATGGACCAGCTCTAGAACAGCATCCTGCGAGAAAAATCAATCTAGCTGCTGTGAGACACATAATTAATGCAGGAAATAATGCATGAATGAGAGTTTTTGCAGTGTCTTGTGTGATATATTTGTGTATTCTGGAAACGTTTCAGATTTATGTAATACAATTAAGAAACAGATTGTATGTGGGGAACTAAGAACAGTTTATGGTCAAGGGTAACACCTAGGCAGTGAGCTTTATGGGAAAGGGATTATTTCAGGTGAAATTGAAGAGACATTCGGTTACATGGGCCAACACAGATGGTGAGAGATCAGAAGTGGATAGGTAGATTTGTGTATTAGAGCAATAGGCTTAACAGTGAGCCTTGTGGTCCTGACAAAATGGTCTGCATACATATTAGTAGTAATCGACTGATTCAACTAGTCTGTTGGTGTCTGTGGAGTAGATACATAGCCTTGTAGCCTATGTACATCATGAGCATGAGAAAGTAAGAAGTTGCTTTTATGCACTTTACAGTTGTATTCTTCAAAGATATTGTCAAAGAAGTTGTACAAGAGTCTGCTGTGTATTTATATCTTCTAGTAATGCATTTCGTGCTTGGAAGAGTCATGCGATAGCCCAGGCAGAAGAGAGGAAGCTCACAGTCCTTGCAATACATCACTATAGAGCCAAAATACTAAGTCAGGTACATTTTCAAGTGGTTCAGGACCCCCGTGTTTTTCTGCTAAATTAGGGCTATTGACACAACTATAATTTACAGGTTGTGCAAGCATGGAGAGAAGCTGCATGTGCTAATGCATACAGTCGCCAGCAGACAGCCAAGGAAGTTAGAGAGGCAGCTGTGCTTATACAGAAAGGTAATCAATAAGATGTAAAGAAAATAGCTCACAGAGGTGTCCCACACAGAGTCTCCATTAATCGAACTACTCCTTTCAGGAAAACTTCAGCGTTTGTTTTTCTATTGGAGAGAACATAGCAAATCTGCAACTAAGCTACGAGTTAAGATGGACATTGCAGCAAAGCACCATGGGAGGGTTTTGTTGAATGAATTCATGAAAAAGTGGAGAGAGCACCATGCTTTGTGTTTAAGGAAAATGGTGAGTGGCAAAAAAAAATCCAGTCCTAAATCGCTCATAGAAATACATATAAACATCATCAAACTGTTAATATTGTATTTAGCTGTATTTAAATATTAACTTAGTATCACTTAATGTGCAAACAATTGTGACCTACACATTGACTGTATATACTGAAATTGCATTAGAAGTGTTCTAATCAATTCATATTGTATGATTCCTAAAATACAAATTCCAGAAAATGTCTAAATAATTCTGGAGTTAATGGATGTTTGAAATAAAAATATAGATTACCTTACAACTGTAAACCAGGGGCCTAAAAATATACGTATTTGTTAGCAGTTTAGTGGATGCATCTTTACACAGTGATGGTTGACTCATTGCTTTAGTAATGGTATAGTTTATAACAAATCACAAACTATTTCTTTTTTAGAATGGATTGTGACTGTAGGAGTTGATAGTAGTCTCCTGTACTGTTTTGATAAATAGTTTCATGACAAATCTGATTCCCTTCTCAGCTTATACAGCGCCAACAGATCATCTTCTCTAGTCAGAGGTTAAGTCGGTCCTATCTGAGGAAATGGCACCAGAGGGTAAACTAAATTCTATTGGCAATATGACTGCAGTTTTGTTTAGAATTAACAGCTTTGTGAAATTAAGATGCATTTAAATACTAAATATTTGGACTTATGACTTGTCTGATTTTGTGTTACAGTTGTTGGAGAAAGGACGCCAGGATAAGCAGACAATACAAGCTCTTTGGCACTGGTCCCTCAATCTGCAGGGAAAGGTATTCCACCATCACTGTTAAGCATAAAAAATGACCTACTGTACTTGATAACTGTTTCCTTTGTGTCTTTAGGCGTTTGATTGTTGGTTGGCATATGTAATAGAATGTCGTAGAAAGAAACAACGTCTTGCAGGGGCAGTGGAGGCCTATCGCAATGACCTCCTGCAAGAAGGGGTTAAAAGGATTTTGCGTTTCATGTCTGGAATGAAGCAGTCCCGAGCTCAACAGTCCACTCAGTATCAGTTGAAGGTAGGTAAAGGTTTGTCAATACAGACTAATATCCCTTTCACATCACCATTAAAAACCCGAATTGTTGGCCTTAGGGCAGGTCAAGGCTCCAACAACCCGGGTTTGGTGGTGATGTGAAAAGTACCGGGGTATTGGAACATGGGAAAAGAGAAGAGTTCTTCCCATGTCTGACCCAGTAAGGTGGTAGTGTGGAAGGTGCCACCCGGGTTTTAAAACCCAGGTCTCGCCTAACACACCTGGGCCAGATTTACTAAGCTGCGAGTTTTGAAAAGTGAAGATGTTGTCCATAGCAACCAATTAGATTTTAGATGACATTCTCTAGTATGTAATGGGAAAGTGAAAGCTAGAATGTGATTGGTTGCTATAGGCAACATCTCCACTTTTCCAAACCCGCAGCTTAGTAAATCTGGCCCCTGATTGGAGGAATTTATTTACTATTGCTGTAGCATTATTAAACAAATCTCTCTTCCAGAGCCGCTTGCAGCCCTTCACACTGTCAGGGCAGACTCGGGACCCAGAATTTCCCAGGTCTACCCTGCAGTGTTTTAAGGGTGCCAAGTGGATTATTATTTTTTTTCCTCCACTGAAAATCCATGGCAAAAACCTGAGTTATTGCTGTGGTTGTACTCTAAAAGCAGTTTTAGTAGAATTGTGTATGTTCTAAGATGAATATTTTGAATCCAATAATGAATATGTAGCAAACTACTGATCGAAATACCTAACCCTGCATACATTTGTTCAATATGTACTTCCTTCAATTATATATATTTTATACATATTTATGATACTAAATAAAATGTAAAAGAATTGTAAACAATTTAATATACTTCCTTTCTTGTGACATTTCTCATAGTTTTTTGGGGAATTTGGCACTAAAATCTATATTTGGATACATTAGCAAGACATCTGCTTTCTAAAGCTGGCTACACACTAGAGTGATTATTGGTCCCATTATACGGTTATCGGGAGATAGGACCAATAATCGCTGTAGTGTGTTGCAGTCATGGTGTGTATACTCTCCATTTGCCAGTTTGTCATTCAGCCTGTGAGGTCCTGCAAAGCTGCCTCCCTCAAGGCTGCCCTTTATTAATGCTGCTGTCCAGATCGTTTAATGTTCTAGATGCTGGTGCCCTGCCTCCCCTGTGTGGAATTCCAGTGCTCCCTGTAGCTTTTATACTGTGAGGGAAGTATTGGTTTCTCTGCCTTATGGACTGAATAGCAAAGATTGCAATTGTGAAGTTCTATAGGGAAAGGGACTGTTTTGGGTTGCCATGGCACCAAGCCACACACAACTACATTGTGTTTATTGGCCAGTTCCTGCTGGGAACGATCGTCGATCTAGTGACATGCCTGCACCCCTCAAAACTACTTTACTACAGTCCCACAAAAGTTATATAGGGAAGAAAAAATGACTTATTTTCAGTCTCTCCTATTTGGCCTTCAGAGTTCTGTCCCCTGGAATACCCAGGTTGAGGGCTTCTTTCTGTAAAAGTTACTGAAGTTAGTGTCCGGAAAAGGACCTGAGGCACAAAAAAGTAGCTGAGGGAGTTTTTTTTCTTGTTTATGCAGTCTTGCCGATAAAACATAACCAGGATTTGTATTCTACTACTACTGAGGGGAGCAGTGGATTCTTTATGGAAATGGGACATTCAGAATTAATGTATCTAAATAAGCACCAAGGCTATGTCTGTTTTGTGTTCTGCTTTAGGAGGTACACACACAGAATCTTGCAGTACGTCGCTGTGCCATGATTTGGAAACAGAAAGTTTTTAGGAAAGTTACTAAAATTCCACCGCCTAAGAAAGTGATGTTCCATTCACCCATTTCCATTGTGAAATCTGATGTAGATATCTCCTACCCTCCACCAATGTACGCTTTGCCAGTGAACAATGCTTCTGTGTCTGAGGGGGAACCCACCATGAGAAACATGTAAGTTTGCTAATGACAAAAGGCAGGACTCTGCAGCATTAAATTAAGGCCATTCATGACGATAATATGTTTTTTTTCAATGCGCATGAAGGAAAGAGCGTCTGAAACCTCGTACTCCATCCTTCCTACTACACTCTCTGGAAAGAGAGGGTCTCCTTGGTGCAGAAAAGAGCTCTAACCAACCGTAAGGACTGCCACTGTATCATTATCTATCTTTATTTAAAATGAGTTTTGTAACCAAACTAATCACAAAAATCTGACTTTAATCTCATTAACATAGTGACACCAACGTGACAGACGATTATGAGACACACAAGTCAAGCATTGCCAAGTCACTGCAGCTACAACGTAAATCCACCAGTGTTTCTGACACATTGCCCTCACAAACCATGTGCGCAGTCACTTCCCATGCGGACCGCCCACCAGTCATTCCGTGTATCTCAGCAAGCTCCTCTGGGTCTTCAGCACCTCGTTGTTTGGGTTCCTACAAAGACTTACCCATCTCAGGACTAATGCCACCTCATTCCTTTACACTGCAAGTTCAAGAACAGGCAGTAAGTAATGACAGTTATTTAATTTAATCATTACCTTGTTCATGAATCAATGTGAATGTTTTTACTTGCTTTGCCCTGTACTGTGATTTGGAATCTTTAATAACTGTCTGACATACGACTATTTATACCAGGCATGGCCGTCCTTTATCACTATAATTGTTGTGAAACTACAACTCCCAGCATGCTCTAATAGTATAGACATAGTTGATACCTGACAAATCGTAATGGGACTTGTAGTTTTACAACACCGAGTACCTTATGTTATGCCTGAGCTTTACCTCCCTTTCTCCAATGTGGTTATTTGTATTCCATCCCTTTCTGCAGCATCTGAATCTACAGCGACCTGTGGAACATCCTAAATTCACATGTTTGTCTAGTTCAAAACCAGTTTCAAATTTATCTTGTCAGCTACTTTCACCAGATGATTTCTTACGGGGGGCAAGCATACAACTACCTTCCTCCACAGGTAAATATACTTCAGAATGATTACTAGTACTGTGCCTTTTATTATTAATTACTATTATCAATAATAATAATGTCTTATACAGCCCCAGTTTGTACATATTCTGTTTCACAACTTGGGAAATGCACCAAATGTTAGAAATATTTAGTTCTATGAAACAGTGCCCAGACTGAAGCTGGCCATACACTGGGATTATCGGTCCCAGCAGGGGGTGGGCCGATAAACGGGACGATTTCCCACTAGGGGCACCATACACCTCCTCTGCTGATAATCTTAGCAGAAGAGGGGGGTCCAGGGCTAGTACTATGCTGGTTTGAAGGTATACTTTAAAGCGGTCAGAGCAGCATAGTACATAGATATACAGCAGCATCTTTGAAGAATAGGGAGCCATTTAGCTTGCAAGCTCCTGATTTAAATCAAACATTTCAAAAGACCAAATAATCATACCAGAGCATTTCTGGTGCATTTATTTGGCGTTTGAAAAATTGTCCATACACTAGAGCTATTATTTGCCCGATCACCCGATAATTGCTCTAGTGTATGGCCAGCTTAAAAGACATGTTTTTATGACTCTATTCTCCTACATAATTTCTAGTAAATGATCCAGCTCCAGTACAAGAAAAACCAGCAAATTTGAAGAGTGTAGAGGACTTTGAAACATTTTCCATTGAACAGGAACTTGCTCAAATACAGCACATCATGCAGAAATACCAAGATCAGAGGCTGGAGCTTAAGTATGTACAATGTAACATACAATGTAAACAAGCAGAATGCTGTAGTTTTAATGGTTTTATTGTTTACTAAATAGTTTGTGGAGCAGCTTAAGGTCTCTGCTGTTGTCACATTCCATGTTTTTTCATATGCTGATGTGGACAGAATGTGGTTATTATGGAATTATTAACTATGGAGTATTGCAGACTTTAACGAGTGAAAGAATCCTACAGAAGTGGGTTTAGTGCTTTATCCATAAAGCTGGGTACACACTGGGTAAATTTTCAAGTCCCAATGAGAATGGCTATTCATGTGTACGCACTGCCACAAGTGATTTTCTCTCATTCATAAAATATGAAAATGCAGGCCCAGAAAGTAGAGGGTTATTGCTATTGTAGAGAATCCATTTGTACCACATAAATATGTTCATCATTTAAGTTTATAAATAAGAAAAAAAAAGTCTTCTAAATGATGCATAGAAAGCTATACTATAAATTAGTAAAAAAAAAATATATATATATTTATATAGTGAATTGGAATAAAGTTTTTTATCGATGATAAGTCTGGGAGTGCCACTTTCTCTGCATATGTACCGGTATATATCGTGAATCAGAGGAAAATGAGCTCTATGGTTTATGGAGGAGTTTGTATGTTCTCCCCTTGTCTGCTCTGGTTTCCTCCGCACTCCAAAAACATGCTGGTAGGTTAATTGGCTGCTGAATAAATTAGCCCTAGTCTGTGTTGGGGACCTTAGAATGTAGCTCCAATAGAGCAGGGACTGGTTTGCACGTGAAATATTCTCTGTAAAGCACTATGTAATCTGATAGCACTATATAAAAAATTCCTGTTGATAAATAAATAATTGGCTCATTATCCTATTTCAATCATATTAAGTGGCCAAGTGATTATTTTCTTAATTTTTTTGGATTAACACTGTGCAAGTAAGCAAGCAGATAGGTGTAATTAGCGCAATGAGCAGTCATTAACAGTATGCAGTTTACATCATATATATCCCTGAAACAGTAGTGTATAGATTTATATACCCATATACATTATTTTAATATTGGTGGTGTGGCATTCTATATTTATTATATATTCTATTTTACAATATATAAAGCCATTTAAAAGCCTCACGTAAAATAAATTAAACGCAGTGTTTTTATGGTACAAAAAAATCTAAGTATTAAAATGTGAAATCTTAGGGCCTGATCCTGGTGCTTTTTATGCGAATTTACCTCCTGAGGTGCGCTTTAAAACGTGCGATTTTTACTTACCATAATACACAGGAATAGGTACACTTCTTGCTTTCCTGTGTTCGCAGTCAATTGATTCTGGCCCTTAGAATGTTACTACTATTGATAGAAAAGTGTATATGTAGATTAAAATCAGTCTGGTCATTTTTTTTTTGGTTATTAGTATGTGTATTAGGAATGACTAAACATTGTTGGACAGCGTGAAAATAACCAGCTGGACTGTTGTTTATAAAAAGCATTATCGGGCATTTGATTGTTTCATAGCATTTTAAAATGTGTATTTTATATGACTAGTATTATTATTCAGAGTTATAGATTTTCTTTGTAAAGCTGCACTGAAGATGTTAAACAGCCCTTGCTGAAAATCAGAATGAGGGTGAGAAATAACCGTGGCTCACAAAAATCTTCCAACTAATTTTAAAAAGGAGTTTTTCTTTCTTTCTCTTTGTTTATTTATCAAGAAACTGGCGTAGGCATGCTCAAGTGCTAAGAAGGTGGTTAGAGACGAATGACCGGATATTGGATCCTGATGAACACACTATTGCTGAAGACATTAAAATTGAACTGCAGCAGGTAGGAAAATCCCACCAGACTTTTGGGATTAGGGGACTGATTCAGAGCTGCACTAACGCCTTTTTGTAGGTGGAAGTGTAGACCTGAGCAATACCATGTTGAATTGCAAGGGGAGGCAGGTTTAAATTGTGAAACCAGCATTAGAATTAAGAGGCAAAGTTTCTCATCTCAACAGTTTTATAGAATAAACAAATGTATGCAGCGTGTGAGGTCTATGTGTAAAAGTAATGTATTTCCCCTGCATGCAAAAGATTTTAAACACCCCCTTACTTTGAAAAATGGTTTAGCTGAGCTGTACATTTGCATCTTTTTTTTTTTTCCCCCAAACTGAATGAACTCCAAGATTTTTCTAGCCCTGCTCCATGGTGCAAAATGGCTGAGCCATGCCTCGCTATTATGCACCAGTGTTCAATGTTTAGAAAATTGTACCTCTTATTAGTTCTACTTACACATATATTGACCTAACTATTGAAGAGTGTAGCCTGAATTCATGAGACAAACCTTCAGCAAGAGGTAGTAGGACATGCTTCTGTCCATCCCTATGGCATCAGGTTCTGAAGGGCACTTCACTGTATGTGTACGATAACTATATAAAAGTTATTTCACTGTGCCAAGAACATTTCCCGTCTTTCCTCCATAGCTGGAACTGCAGATTGAAAAACGCGCACAGAAACTAAGTGTGGAAAAGAGGCAAATGCAAGACTATGTCACCCGGATCCAGCAGATCACTGCATCACGATCAGCTAAAATGTAAATAAAGAGACTAAGCATATGCAGTTTGCATTGATTTTATTTCAAAATGTATGCTATTAAATGAGTTAATTCATTAGCAAGATATTCCCCATTAGAAATATAAAAGTAATGAGCTACAGCTCCCCTTGCCAGAGATTTCAGGTAGAAATGCCCTACTTATTTGCCGACACTCTTCATTACCCATCAGGAATGGCAATGGGCACTTTATCATGGCTGCCTGATACAGGTATCTTACCAGGGAGCTACAGCTGCCTTGGGGGTAGCACTTCCCTGAGGTTGGCAGTGTCCCTCCTGTGTCACATTCTGCCATCAACAGCCTTGATTGCTGCCATCCAATCTAAACACCCAAGCTGATATTAAAACAAATACTTCTATTCATCAAAGCCTTGTCATCTTTGCTCCATCTCTAAGGCATAAAGCCACACTTTAGACCAGGGAAGGAAATGGAAACAAAAGTGCGAAGTGAAAGTAAGAAGAGCTGGTGTGTGAGGCAGTGGCCATAGCGGATGGTCTGTCCTGCACGTGCACATGGCTCAACTTGCATAGAGACGTGAATTTGAGTCTCCAAGACACCAGCACGTACGAACAGTCTATGGGTCCATCTTATGTCAGGGAAGAATGGTATTCTGCTTAAAGTGAGCCCATGGCTTCTCCAAAATGTATTTTTTGTCCAGCCTTCAGATCGAAGTTGAAATCCTTGGGTGCCTCAAAAATGAGAACGATGGTGGAGCCAAGGTTAAATTCTCCCAGCTGTTCTCCCTTCCGCATGACAATACCATCTTGATTATTGTTAGTTACATAGCTCACATCATTGTGAGATCCTTTGCTGTAACGAGGACTGTTAGTCTGTAAATCCTAAAAAGAAAAATATTTAATTTACAACTAACAGTAAATATATGTGCCGTCCTATTCATTCTCTCATCGTTACAACTTCCCCTGCGCTTCATTAATGCATGGGCGGGAGATCTTTGAGAAAACAATTGACACTGGTAGGTGGCACAAGATCTTCCACTGCTCCCCAGGCACAGGGATGTTAGAGACTGCCTACAAACTCTTTACAAGATGGCACCATTGCCTGACAGTTACATCCTTTCTACCCCAAACTGAGAACTTTTTTCTGTTAGAGGGAAATCCCCACACCCTCCCTTTATACAAGACTAGCTCTCTAAAATGGGCTATTTTATGTTCATGGACAACATTGATTCATCCAGCGAATCTAACTGAAAAATGCCATAATACATGGTTCTGGTGGCTTGAATACATCTAAATCTCTGAACTAGGTGGGGAAAAACTTGTGCTTCCCACTTCATAGCGCCTGTTAGTCATTTCCTCCTAAATTAATTTTAAACCCCTATACTGAATGCAGAGTTTCTTCTCCACTTCCTTGATTGTTAATTATTTGAGGCTACTACTACTATAAACAATGCTACAGTTCCCCAACTTACAGGCACTTATTTGCTATTTCTGGAATGACGTACAGCTCAAACGTAGCTTGTTAAAAAGGAGAATATGTTTTCAAAACAAAATGTTGTTCACGTTATATTAATTATATTAGGCCAAACAGCAACTCTGGTATAATACCTAAGCGATGCAGCTTTATCCTGTGATGCCGAAGGTGTCTATAGCTGTCAGCATACAGTTTAACTGAAGCTCTGTAATGCATCTGTGAAAAGCTGGAAGCAGATTTGGGGCACTAGGATTATCCAGGATTATTGAGGGAATAATGCCATCTTCATTAAGTAATAATTAGACTGATATGGCTAATTAGTGATAGACATTAAACTTTCAACATTGCCTTCATGATGTTGGTATGTTAAATATTATGGGGCTGCTGCACTTACACCTTTTTTTAAATGGGCAAGTGTAGACCTGAGCAATACCATGTACAACTGCAAAGGGAGGCACATTTGCATTGAGAGGTGAAGTTTCTTAGCTCAACTTTACTTTATAGATTAATCAGAGTTATGCAGTACATGAGTTCTGAGTGCAAAAGTAAAGTATTTTCCTGCATGCAACTTAGATCCCCTTAGTTTGCCAAATGGTTTAGCTGAGCCGTACACTTGCACCTGTTTTGCCCTTACTCCCAAACTCTGAAATCATCCGCCTAAAGAGAAGTCCCTCCTATATAAACAACCATGTGCTGCTTATTGGGTATTTAAAAGGTTCTTTATTCTCTCATCTGGATAATAGTCTGGCATGGAATTTTAGTTTCCCAATGAGATAGTGAAAAGATCTTTCTTGGTATTGGGTATGTGGTATAAAAAAAGTGAAATGACTGTTCACAGATACTTCTGCATAATACAATCATTTTCTAATTATATTTCTCAAGTTAGTACATATATGAGAGCTATGGTATGGAGTGATTTTGTTTTACACATAAAACGCAACTAGAATATATAAAATCACATCTAAAAGATGTCACATTTTCTCCTTTTATGTGTCTGAGAAGAACTCATCAGGAAATGCATTTTGTCAGTCAAGTCAGTATATAGCGGATATTATTCACTTTTCTGCATTTAGACACTATGGCTTCCATATTATGCCTGTTATTTGATTGAAATCACAAGACACACTTACCCTGTCAAAATATATGCGTATAGAGCCAACATTGGTAGCTCCAACTGCAGTGAGTGAGAAGAATCCATGTTTCCAGCCTCCTGTGAGTACAACACGCTCATTATAACAGAACAGCTCTTTTATCCATCGAGCGACTCCTGGATTAACAGACATGAGCGATCCTGTAGGAGCAACAAAATATTTATATGACTACATTTTACTGGAAGCCAATACTGCAAAACAAGATAACAGTTAAACCAATTTGTGCCCCTCTTTCTTATACTCAGTATGCTCAGTGCATAGTATAGATATGTTCCTTTTATACTTGTATATTGCATCATGAACCACTACACTTACCTAAAAACAGTAATAGCAATGCATTATGAAAGAAAAGGCATTAACACAGTAATCAGTTCTTGGTCCCTGCAAGCTTGGTGGTGTCACTTCATTATTTGCACTGGAGTAAAAATAGTTTTTATAGCACTTTTAAGGAGTATTTCTATCCAAACAGAAGTATATTTATCTGCAATAACAGGGAGAATACTAACTAATAAATGTGCAGGTTTCATTCTCACTTAATTTTAGTCATTCTTAAGGGATATTTTATTATCTGAAATATTAAATATTTTCAATGAATATATTCTTCTTTTGGATGGGATAATTGATGGAGTAATTTATACCAACAATTTACTTCACTGCAAACATTCTGCTACCTCAGCCTATAGTAATATTGTAGAGAAATTGTTGAAATTATGACTGATATACTCCACCTACTCATCATCACAATGCTAACTATCCACAGTCCAGTTAGCTGTACTCCCTCACTCTGTAAGCAATAGACATTTCTATTTTAAACTCATTAGTTATTTTCATTGCAAATGCTAAATTTCTAGATAGTCTAAAGACTATCAGTTAAATTCCTAACTTTCTAATAGAAAGTCCTAGTACAAATAATAGTAATCCTGTGACTTTGTGTGTAAGATCAATAAATGTTCTTTGTGATAAGCACTTCTGAGCTGGAATACTAATATGCTGAGGTGACTGCAAGCTATAAAAGCTCCTGCAAGGTGACAAGCACAGCAGATAAACTGATCTCATATCACTATTGTAAGTTCCCATTCAGGCACTGAATAATTACCTGTAATCAGCAAGTTGTATTGGAGTTCACACATTAAAAACAGCTGTTCTACATTAATTTTCCTCATGCTCAAAAAGGGGGCACTGCAGCAGGTGTTTGCACTTCCCTTCCCCCTTCTATACTTCTCTGTCCATATTTGTCTAACAAAGGATCAATAAAGTCTAACATAAAAATCATAGACCCTAAAAGAGTTGGGGAAATTAAAAAGAAAAAGTGTCCCCCAAATGGAGTTTAGGGTTAGTGCAAAATTTCTCTTTTTTCAGTCATCCTATTTATGGAACGATGCTACACACATATTACAAAGCAACACCTATGGGTTGGTATATTTAGCATTGCTGGGTGCAAGGTACTTTAATCCTGAAAGCAGAAATGAATGCATTCAGTAAAGCCAAATATAAATAATGGCAGGCCTATGTGAAACACAGACACGTACACAACTGCAGCTCCGGCTGATGAGGCAAGAATGTGGCAGATAACGACAAGCACAGTGCAGCTACTTTCACAGTTATCTTCTCTTTCTCCAGTGATCCAAGCACATCATCATGAATGTACTAAAAGTGCATCTGAACACAAGTTTGTATGCACATATTTTCTGTTCATGCGCAGTGTAATGGAATGTAGAGATGTGCTCCACCATCAGATGTCTGTTCAGGCCTGGAACAGGTCCTCTGTCTCTCAAGCGAAAGCAGGAAGCTTCCTGAATCCACTGCTGAACTAATTTCACTGCCTCACTGCCCAATATGCTCCTACAAAGTGTTAGTGCAGACCCTGAATAGCTGCCAGTGACAAAAGCCTATTAGGCCACAGCCTTCACATTAATGAATGTGTATTGTAACAAAAGATCTACCACGTTATTCACAAATATATATATATTTGTGATTAAATAATTAATTTGCACTTCTAAAAACATAAGAAAAATGGCAACTATCCGACAGTATTAGTTATTTTATATTAGCAGCAAATGGCAAACACTAACATGTCTGCTTGTGCTAGAGATTGTATTACATTTGATTTATCAAAAGTTATAATGGAAGTACCAGGAAAATGCCGTCGATGATACACATTCCAGTCTGTAGGTGAGTGAAAGCAGTGATAGTCTCCAGGAGCCAGGTAAATGACACAGTGATATAATTCATTTCCTTCCTGTGTCACCAACTGATCCTGGAATGAAGCTGCAGGAGACAAGAATGCACCAGTAAAACTAATCCTTATTAAATAGTGAAAAAAATGACTGAATAAGTTTACACTGTATCATTCTAATGAACACTATTACACAAATGTATCTACAAACTAAAGATGCAAACCACACAAGGTTACAGGTTTTAGAATTATTAAAGATAAAAAATACACAATACTTTCTCTGATTTAGATCTATCTTGGCAAAAGTGGTAAGAAGTAACCAGAAGTAATAACAAAGCTTACTCTTACTAAAAGATAGCTTTTCAGTCCATGTCTGTGGCCCTAGAAAGGATTCCAGTGAGTAGGTTACGCCTTTGACCTGTTCCACCTCACAGTTTTTCACTCGTCCAAAGTGCAATATTTTTCCATCAGCTGGGCTGATCTGGGAAACAGAAATAAAATATTGCAATCAAATGTACATATAGCCACGTTTAGCCATTAGTAAATGTACATATAGCCACGTTTAGCCATTAGTAAACAGTTAATTACATGATTTCTTTTTTTATTTATAAACCAAGGAACTTACTACTGTTTTAGGTAACAAGAGCAGCAAAAGACACCGGATACCCCTCTACCGTGCTTCCTGCTTTTGATGTCAATGCTCAGTATAAAACATGTTATATGACAGACAATCACAAAGGGCTATAAGGCCAAACTTAAAAAAAAAAAAGCTGTACATGAACTGCTATCAATCATAATACACCGCCACCTACCACAGAAACCTAAAACCCTGGAATGTGACTGCAGATGGGAACCACTGGTCAATCCATACTGCACAATTTTTATATATATTTATTATTAGCCATATTAACCCTAGTCTATTTGATCCTCAATTTAGTTTAAATTTATTTAAAATATACAACTTTTCCTAGACAGACTGAATGTGATCAAAATGTCTATCTTACCGAAACTGTTGTTCTTATTTTTATTATTGCCACTTAGGATCTCCCTTAAATTTTACAAAGAGGCAAACCTTTCCCTATATTATAACGCAGTCCATCTGGGTAGAATACTGGACAAAATAATTCATGTAACAGTGACACCTAAACAATACAACAAAGGCAGTGATCCCAGGCAATTGGAAATCCCCAGCCTCCCCATCTGTAAGAGAAAGGTGCACCACAATGCATTTCTATATGGACATGGAGGACCTCACCCTCTCCAATTTGGTTTTCACTGACCTGTTACCCCTGGTTGTTATTCAAAGAATCTGATTTATATAAACAACTTGTTAAAGTCCACCATCATGGCACTAACACACGAATGCTCCATCACCCACGCCTTCCCTGTTTTCTGAAGCATTTGCTCTACTGTTGCAGTTGTCTTTATTTCTGGGGTTTGTGTGTGTGTTTCTTTGTTTATCTGATGGAGTAATGCTTTGTATAACTGCATTGTAAACTGTAAAATGAAGAAGTTTTTCGATGTTTTAACCTCTAAAATGCTAGTAAATAAAATTTATATTAAGAGAAATCTACAACCACAGATCAGAGTTTATTCCACTTAACTACCCTTTCTGAAAAGTCATTTTTCCACACATTTTCTCTAAACATAAAATCCTCTAGTTTAATTGCATGCCACTGTGTTCTAATACAGCTCTGCCTTTAAAAAATGCCACTCCCCTCTACCTGGTTAAATCCCTTGATATTTCAAAGCGGATATCATATCCTCCCTCTCTCTGGTATCTGCTCTAAGCTATCCTTGTTTTATTTCTCTTGATATGCTTTGCGTCATGCCATGCACCATTTTACTTGCTCTTCTTTGCAAAGTCTCTAATGTACTTATGGAGATAAGGGGCCTGATTCAGAGGCTGAAAATAAGAACTGAAAGTTACACCTGGGCAAAACCATGTTGATTTCAGGGGGAGTCAAGTTCATTTTATTCTATGCATGCAGGGAGAATGCTTTGCTTTTACTTATTGCACACAGATACTGACCAGCTTCACTTTTAAACTGCTAATTAGACTTGAGCTGGGAAACCTCACCTTTTGACTATAATACTGTTGCAACAAATGAAATTTGACTCCCCTGAAATCAACATGGTTTAGCCCAGGTGTAACTTTAAGTTCTTATTTTCAATCTCTGAATCAGGGCCAAGGCCTCCAGTACTGAACACAGTATTTTAGGTGAGGCTGTACTAATGATCTATAGAGAGGCATTACTACTACAAATTTATCTCCCTCTCTCATTGCTTTGTTACATTGCTTGACCACTTTAAAGTCACATGAAATAGTGACTTCTACATCCCTTTCCTTTCCATCAGTTTCTAATGTAGTGCTATTAATGCTATATTGAGCTTTTGGTTTTTTGAGTCCCAAGTTTTATATTCTTTTTCCAGTAAACTGTAGTTGCCACTTTAGCCTACCTAGATCATGAATCATTTTGTTTACCCCTACTGATGAGGCATATTTTCCCTTCAATACCAGCAGCCAGATTTACTAAGCTGCAGGATAGATAAAGTGGAGATGTTACCCATAGCAACCAATCAAATTCTAGCTGACAGTTACTAGTACGCAATGGGAAAATGAGAGCTAGAATCTGATTGAGTGTAACATCTCCACTTTACCTATCCCGCAGCTTAGTAAATCTTGTCCCATGTGTCACTAATAAAGATATTAAATAGCACTTTTCCAGAGACAGATCCTCTAGAAGGGTTACCGTTATGTCTATTTGTATCCAGGCTACCAGCTTTTTATCCAATGCCATATTATCTAACAGTCTGCGATGTGGACAGTGTCAAAATGTAGCCCTACAGCTACCCTTTCATCTTCGACTTTCATGACCCAATCAAAAAAGTCAATAAGCTTTGTTTGACATGATGCTTGGGATCCTGCAAGATGCTGGATTTAGATATTGTACAATTTGTACCTTAAACTGTGTTTCCCTACTACCAATTAGTAGTTTCAGCTTCTTCCCTACTTCCACTTTTATCCAGTCCTCTGGAACCACTACTATTCCTAGTGTCTGGTTGATTAATGCAGTTAATGGTTTTACGAGCATTCCTTTAAGCTCTTGTTGTATCACAGGATTTCTCTCATCTGACCCTATTGATTTGACCACTTTCAGCTTTGAGTCCTGTTTGGACCTGCTCCTCAGTAAATAGTCTGCAATTACTTCCTGTGTATTGTATACTTGCAATTTATCAGAGGTACCGTCCCCTCTCTTTCTTACCACGCTATGCGAGTCACACACAGGCCGTGCCTGTGGCTTCAGTTTCCTGCGGAAGAACTCGCTGAGGTTTCTGTATTGGTGCAGATCTTCTACTGCAGCCTCCTTCATGTTCACACCGAAAGTCCAGATATATAGACTGTACACTGGTTTTCTCAGCCATGTTGGCAGCTCCACCTGATTCAAGCGTCCCCAAGCCCGAGAAAGCAGCCTGGTTGGCACAGACTTGTAAATGGCAACCTATAAGCAGAATAGTATAAACCAAACTAAACTTAACAGGAAAGCTTTGCGTAAAAACAAAGATCTTGTGTTTCACCGGAGCTCTAAGAAGATGCAAGATTAAACATTCTATTTGTCATGGTCTACAGTGGAGAACTGAACTTATCAATGGCCATAACATAACATACAAGCAGCATAACACAGACTCCATACACACTGGATACAGTGGACTAGTAATAAATAAGTCAGCTATGTCACATTAACGCACATGGATGCAATCTCAGCTTTTTGAGCTATATAACTCACAGTCACTGACATATGGTTTTAAATTGTTGGAAAGAGGTCGGGTAGGATATAAAAGTCATTTAATGAGATAAAACAAACTACAGTTAATCAAATAAGAATGCTCCCAGAAACAGAGTTTTGACAGCGATGACTGTGCAGCAATACACTTGTATAAATAAAGTGATCCATTTACAAACTGCAAGGTTCTGTATAGAAAATTCAACATAACTTGCAGCCTTAAAAAGTGACATTTGTGCACAATTCATGTTTGCTGTACAAGAAAATCAAAGGCAATTCTACCCATTGCCAATCAAGTGAAATAGACTGAATGAAATGAAAATTGCAAGAGATAGTATTATTCTGTTATTTGTGACTTAGATTACACAGGAATTACTAAATATTTTAACTCAAGAACACTAATCCAAAAAGGTGGGGAGTTGAAATACAGCTATTCATACAAGTGAATTGACATATCCATCATTTAGAGGCATTATACCCCCCTCACCTTGAATGCACATTCGACCTAGAACGTGCTTGGTTAATGTGAAAAATATTTTTCCATAGAAGGAATGTGAATAGTAACCATAGAGAAAAGACCCTGCATCGCTGTCTGGTGATATTCAGACAGACTGGGAAAGGTTGTCAGATGTAGTACTCCTATTTTACCAGGTGCAATATTAGCTAGCAGAGGGCATATTTATCTTTAGGCCTGCCATTATGTATAACACTACCTCATCATTGCAAAAATATGGAAAATAAATGAAATAAAGAAATATTCGGGTAGGTCATGCTGTGCATGTTTAGAGGTGGGATGTATTCAGGAAATTATTTTAGTGTCTGAGTAAAAGAAGAAGGTTCAATTACAGTAGGTAAGCTGTAAAATCTCTGTTATGCGTATATACACTAATAGTACTGCGGATAGCTGGTTTTTGACATTCCCTATTACTGCATATATTTTACCACCTATGCATTAATAAGATGTACATACCCCATATTTTTCCTATGAACATGTCTCCCATTATTCTCCGGCCCCTATTTAGTTAATTTATATTTTGTGCTTCCGTCCCCTTCTCCACACATGTAAGAGCCCCTTTTTGCACACTGTACTAGAACGGTCACACTAGCATGTTGGTATGGGTGGCTGTTGCCCTTATCCATGTCCTCAGTCACCTTCACAGTGAAGCTTTGTACACACTGGTGGTTTTTCTGCCGATTATCATGCAGATCACATGATAGACAGCAGTGTAAATGGACATCTTACCAGTGTGTACTGTCCATCAATGCTACAGAATCATCTGAAACAGCATCTGGTTATTTTATTGGTTAATGGGGACTGGCTAATTTTCTCGCTCAGTGATATTCCAATGTCAGCAGTTCTTCTCACCTCCAGCCTTAGGTTTGGATTGTGGGCGTACATATTTAATTATAGACTGACACAAGGGGTTGTGGGAGAGAAAAAACAAAGATTTGCTGGCAAATTCAGTGTAGTGTTTCTGGCAGCACCATGGAGCTAATCATAATATAATCATCTGATTATATAAAACCCAGCTTAATTAACACAGTAACTGGTGTTATATATAGTGTTAGAGAAGACAAATTTTACACACACACACACACACACACACACACACACAACAGTGAGGAAAAAAAGTACCCTAACTATTAAAACAATGTAATTAACATTTATCGCGACACTTACCCTGCTAGAAGGCCGCCATCCCACTCTGGCCAAGGGCCTAAGTGCAGCAAATGGTAAGAGGTAATAAAGGATTGTGAGAGGCCAGGATCGCAGTTTCAGGGCGGACCTAGACATACAGGTCAGCTGCCCCAACCTCCGTCTCAGAGCCAGCTGAGGGAACTGCAACCTGTGGGATCAGACACAAGTGTCAAAAGATCCTTCAAGGGCAGAGGGAATATCAAGCACTCCCTTAATATCAACACCACTGAGAAACACCAAACAGGCAACCAGTACTAGAAGACATTTAGCAGTGCACAATAGAGAACAGACATCACAAAGTCCTTCACACAAAACAGGCCAAGCAAAGGACACTGCAGTAGGTGGTAAATCTCATCACAGCAAGGGACAGTGCATTCCTCATCAGACCATGTCAGTTTCTACAGGGATAAGAATTCCAGCTACTAATATATTCCTTGTATGATTTGTTTCAAAGCTCCATCACTCAATAAAGAATATATGTAGATATATTCTCACGACTGTAATATTGTTCAACATAATTAAACAATTGGTTGTAAGGATAGTTCTGACAAAAAGACAACTGAACAAAAAAATATCTCTGACTGGTGCCAGACAAAAACACTATAGTTGATATAATGATATTCAGTGCTACCATTCTGTTCAGTAATAACATATGGGCAAAAATCTGCCAACATCCACATCATGCTGAAAACAATACCCAACAAGATAGGTCAAGTGTAGTTTCACAGTAGGAAAAGTAAAATATTTATGCTCATTAGGTACCTGTATTCAGAGAACATGCAGAAGAACAAGGAACCTGCCCAGACTTACTGGAGCACAGATACTCCGCTCAAAATCTCATCCATTGCCGGCAAGCAAAAGATGAAGGACCCTATAGCCAGGGCCGCCTCTCACTCCCCCCCTTCACTGCAGACAGCTACGGACCAATCCCTGCCTTCCTGCCTTTTTCCCCATCCATCCCTTCCAGAGACACATTCCTCTCAGCCCCGGTGTCTCATTCATACTGCACATGCTGAGCCAGCTGCTTTTTCTGCCCGACTGGCCACACAGTAGCATCATTCTCCCCCTCCCCCTCACCTCACTGAATACATAAGGAGCTTTTGCCTAATTAGGCCAAACAAAAGCTTAGCCACTGCACTCTCTCTGTCCTTCCCTGTCTCAGCTGACCTGATTGATGCGGGTACCTGAAGCGAGTTCGTCTGTTGGAAGAGATACTGATGGGGTTTGCTGGTTCTGATGGGTCTGCTGGTTCCTCCCTGGCAGAGCTAATACCACTGGCTGCTCGTGTCCTGCGAACATTAAGCTTCACTTTACGCAGGTTACATCTGGAGAGCGGAGGGTTGATTACAGGTTTCCGGCATCTCACCATCTCCTCAAATATAAGTCCAGAGAGAGCTGGCCCCTCTGTGACAGACACATCATCAGGGCTGAGGCCGCCGATCTTTCTCTGCCTCTTACTCTGAAGGAGGATGTGACGACACAGGTGACGAGAAAGATTAAGACTGTAAATAGCCAGGTTGCTATGTTTCGCTCCTCCTCCTCATCAGCTCAGAGATAACTGGTCTGATAGCTGAACCTCCTACACTAAACAAATACAACAACAACTTATGCTACTACAGCTTAAGGATGCAATAAAATGCAATTCCTGAACTTGTGCAATTTTTCATTGAAACATTGCACTGTCTTTAGAAACTTGGGATGACCACTGCAATTTTAACACCGTAGATGTTAAACAGTAGCAATACACTAAAATGATGTATGACAGAAGGGAAGAGTCACTGCAGTAATTACAGTGCACAGACTGCTTGCAGTACGATACGTGTCCAATATCCCCCTCACATCCGGACATCTTAATCGCTAGCAGTACACATTTTGTAATTACAATACAGAATATCAGTATTCCTGTCTCCAGCAAGAAAATAAAATACTAATAGTAGCTATTAATGTAAGCAAGTCTGGTAACTTCAAATCTTATCACAGGTTACATTCTTATATTTTGATCTCAGGTATAATAAAGGGTATTCGGTTCTCTGAGATTCTTAAGAAACTTAAGTGCATTGCAGAGAAACAGCTTCAATTCTCACACAATCCTTTTACAATCTTCACACAGACCATTGTCCTAACATATGAGAGAAACTTTATGAAAGATGTTTCTTAACCTACATATCTACAAGTTTCAATACTTAATTCCTTAAAACCCACTTCTTCAGGCTAGCCTGCCCTTCCTCCACCTAAGCTTACCTGCCCTCCCTATCTTCATCACTGTCTCCTGTCTATTCACCCTCTCACACTTAGCATGTTAGCTCTTATGAGCAGGGTCCTGTCATCATCACTTCCCACCTTTATCTCTCTACTGTCTATCTCTCTCCTTTTCATCTGCTCCTACACACATATCTAGCATCTTTTTTCCTTACATATTGTTCTGCTATTTTTGTACTGTATTTAATTTTTGCATTGTACATGTATTGTATTCCTTATTCGTGTTTTTATACCCTCTATTAATTATTGTATACATATTGTATATGTAACTATCGGTTTGCTATTGCCTCTGTACAGCGCTGCAGATACCATGTGGCACCTTATAAATAAACGTTAATAATAATAATAATAATAAAAAAAGAGAAATAGGCTTCAATTAAGGTATAACAGATGGTACACAACTGGTCACCTAGTAAACCTATTCCTATTCTTTTATTGTACGAACAACTCAAATGTCGTGAAAGTCAAAAATAATGAAAGTGACAAAAATCTAAATCAAATTCTTCATATGCCAGTATGAAGTGTACATAAAGAAAGAAAAAAGAAAAAAACAAGCGAAAGCAGGAAAATGGTCTCAAATTCAGTGGATGATTCAAATTCCTATCACAGATGAACCCGTGCTAGAAAGCAATTTCAGTATTAAGAAGCTCAATGCTCTGCAAGGTGTGTCTAAAGAACACACTTTTCAGGTTAGAGTCATATTTTTAACCAATCCAAAGCTTTGCTACAATATAGCCTTCTAGTACACAAAACCTTTGGCCACGAGTACCACCTACCTGGCTAGCTCTCACACTCAACGTATTTAAAATATTTGTAACTTTAGCATGGATTGATTTCCATGTTTTTCCATATTTTGAGCTGCCACCAAATCACTATCCAATAGTGGAACAACACTAAATGAAATCAGATCATGCAGCAACAACTACATAAGAGAAATAAAACAACCACATACAATCATTGCAGATAAAATCACATTGCTATCCTTTTAGCTAATGCTTCCAACAACCAAACCAAATAGCTAATTCTTCCAACAACCAAACCAAATAGCTAATGCTTCCAACAACCAAACAGCTAATGCTTCCAACACTCAAACCAAATAGCTAATGCTTCTAACAACCAAACCAAATAGCTAATGCTTCCAACAACCAAACCAAATACGGTAGCTAATGCTTCTAACAACCAAACAGCTAATGCTTCCAATAACCAAACCAAATAGCTAATGCTTCCAATAACCAAACTAAATAGCTATTGCTTCCAACAACCAAACCAAATAGCTAATGCTTCCAACAACCAAACCAAATAGCTAATGCTTCCAACAACCAAACAGCTAATGCTTGGAACAACCAAACCAAACAGCTAACGCTTGGAACAACCAAACCAAACAGCTAACGCTTGGAACAACCAAACCAATTAGCTAATGCTTGGAACAACCAAACAGCTAATGCTACCAACAACCAAACCAAATAGCTAATGCTTCCAACAACCAAACCAATTTGCTAAATGGGCAGATTTGCTAAAACATCCAAAAAGGTGCTGGTCATAGCAATTAATTAGATATTCTACATTTATCATTCTAGATTATTATTATTAACGCTTATTTATATAGTACCACAAATTGGCTGCAACACTTTACAGAGAAAATTAGACATGCACATCAGTCCCTGCCCCTATTGGAACTACATACTAAGATCTCTATCACATACCTAAACACTAGGGTTAATTTAGTCAGCAGTTAATTAACCAACCTGCATGTTTTTGGAGTGTTTTTCATTCTAGTTGGGAAGCAATTACAAAGAAAAGGCAACCATGTCATAGCTCCACAGCTGATGGACAATGTTTTCAGTCTTAAGACATTTTCCTCTTTTCTACTTTTTGTTCTAGCAATAGCATTTTCTGTAGGCCCTCTGCCATCAAGTTTAGCTATCCACCCAGCTCCTGCACTGCTCCATAATATTGTAAGGGGCAGGGGCATATCTAGAGGGGGTGACTACGGTGAAAACCCTCTCCAATCTGCTTGCATAACAGAGCCAGCATTTCAGATACACTGCTATTGCTAGTACTTGGTCATGCAGAGACATTGCTATTGCCAGCTGTTTTCTCCTCTCACTAACAGTGGTCATTTAGAGATGCAGATACAGGTGTCCTGCTAAATTTTCTGAGGAGAACGCCAACAACAAATAGTTTATATTATACGCAATGCCCGTTGTTCTGGCTTCTAATGTTTTCCCTCTAGGTATCATATAAATACCAATTGTACCAGAAAATGCCTTTATGAAATTTAGACACAAGTCTGTCCCCCTATACTTTGTTTCCCCCATGCACACTCCATCCATCCCTGTAATTTATTTCTTGTCCAACCATGTTCCCCTCGTCTTTTTCATTCAAGCAGCTTGCAATGTAATATCACTTTCCCTCCCAGTAACACCACTATAATTAATTTCCTACATCTTTCACTCACAAGTAAAATATGAACCTGTGTAATCCACATACCCTGACAATGCGAAGGTCTTTAAGACGGCATGCAGTATGTGGCAATGACATGACTTAAACCCCAAGGTCAAATATTATTTAGTATTTGAAAAAGCTTTGTATTAAAAACAATTCTACTCACAATTTGAAGCCACCATCAGCTTCACAATGCTGCTGTACACTCTACACTTTGTTTACATGCAGATTTCTGATATTCTGTCCCATAACCCCCAGTTTTAACCAAAATGTGAAATTGCGCACCCACAAAGCCAAACCTAAGCAGGAAGTGCTAGAAGCAAGGAAAGAACAGCCTTCATCATTTACTAACATGAAATATTTTTACATTTGAAAACAAACCGTCTTGTTGCCGTCTATACACATCCACAATAACGTTCCAAAAACGTTTTGATCGTGTGACGGAACAATAATCATTAGAAAAAATATGCAGTGTATATCTAGCTTTACACATTGGGCTCGATCCAGACTTAAGAAGGAGCTTGAAATTTTGAGAGCAAAGTTACTCTGGGCTAAACCATGTTGATTGCAGGGGAGTCATATTTCATCTGTTGCAAACAGTATTAGAGTTGAGAGGTGATGTTTCCTATCTCAAGTCTAAAAATAACAGTGGTAAAGCTGGTCAGTATCTGTGTGCAGTAAGCAATTCAAAGATATATCCCTGCATGCAAAGAATACAATTAACTTGACTCCCCTCGAAACCAACATGGTTTTGACCAGGTGTAACCTTCCCCTCTTAATTACAAGCTCCTTCTTAAGTCTGGATCCAGCCCATTGACATTGTTTGTCTACCTAGTGTTGGAAAATACACAGTTAGAAGCAATGAGGCAGGATGAAATATAGGATACAAAAAGTGAATTCCAACATGAAAACAAAAAAAAAGAAATATGTAGATAGCTATCAGCTATTTTGTGCCAGACATAAAAAATGAAATATATAAACCCTCCTACTCGGTACTCTAATGTAGCTTTGTGGTGTTTTCTATACAGATGTATTAGAAGCTTTCTATTGTGGCTGACAAATAATTTAAGCAAAGAATGAAGTGTTTTGCACAGGATCTCTGTAGTTCTTCCACACATTAAGGCGTAGATCCTGAGGTGCGTATGACAGTGCATTTACACAAGCCCTTTGAGTAAATTCACTGTCAGGGAACATCTGTGCATGCGTGCGGCAGATGTTCCCTTAGCGCAAGTACTATCGTACGCAACGTACGGGGCAGACCCTTCCCTTACAATAGCTTAATTCCCATCATATCATTTAAATGAGGTCTACGAGGGTCTACGGGGCGGAGGAAGACCCGCTACGACTACGTCTGACCTAGTCTTAATATTTAAGGTAGGGATCTGGACACACAAGTGGAGGGGGCGTGCCCTCCCCGATACACGTTTGTACTGCCCCTAAGTTCCCAGTTACATGACCTTTTAAGGCTTTCATCAAGTCTCCAAATACGTGTTCTCCCCAGCCAGGTAGCATAAAAAGTAGCCAGGAAAGGACAGTGTAATTCTTAGCAATGATAATACTGTATCTGTCTAAAAAAATGTACCCTATAATATGTCTCACTGTCAGAGGTATCATCGCAACATCTACAAGACACCTAGCCTGCTGTTTCCTCTACACCATTCTCTCTCTATATCGCTCTCTGCTACTGTTCCTTTTATACCCTTCATTGCCACTGTTCCCTCTATACTTTTCCTTGCCTACTCTCTGCCTAGTTATAGGATATCTGTATCATTATTACAGGGTACCTAACCTTTTTGTTCTTGCCTAGATAGCTAGAGAAAAATAGTTATCACTAAAGCTGGGCATACACTAGGACATTTATCGGTCCCAGCAGGGAGTGGCCTGATAAATAGGATGATTTCCCGCTAGGGAAATGTCCCGTTATCGGCACCATACAGCTCCTCTGCTGGGACTGATAATCCTAGCAGAAGAGGGGGGGGGGCATGGCTCTCGGTGCTGCTGCATATCTATGTAAAAAGCTGCTCTGACAGCTCTGAAATATACCTTCAAAGCTGTCAGTGCAGCATAGTACATAGATATGCAGCAGTGTCTATTGCAGGGAGTAGTACAGACAGGGATCAACCTTTTATAGCTTGCTGATTGGCTCCCTTAAAATATCAGGAGCTTGCTCCTATGCAGCCACTTGTTAAATCTTCTTGACACATTATAAATGCTGTGCCCTGCCACATTGGCACTTTATAAAAATATACCCTGCTGCACTCCATAACCACTGTAAATATTTGAATTTGTTATGCAAATACAGAATATCAAGGAAGGGCTCCACTCACTGCCAAAAAGGGAAAAAGAGTACGCCATTTGCCATCATATCTGGTAGGGCAGTCACGGGCAACAGAAAACACTTCAAGGGCCACCAAGTACAGTCATCCTCAAATGAAACAAATTACCAAAAGTCTTCAAAATATACATTTAATGAAAGAGACATCAATATATACCACACAATACCTTTTCAAACAAGCATTATAAGCTATATCAAACAAATCTGCTATTAACATAGAAAAGAGCTCGGAGCCACATATGACAGTCGCTTACTGCCAATCCCTTATCCAATAGGCCTGGAAAGCACTCAAATAATAATTAAATATAACCTTCAAAACACCTTCAGAGATTCCTGTCAACTTTCATGAAATCTGTTTCCTTCTATTTGCGACTGAATGACCTCCCCCACTCCCTATGGCTATCCTTTATCTTGTGCTTTGTTTCTTGATATTGCACTGTTCTTCCAATACATGTCTGCCTCACTCCAGTGAATGTTGTATGTACTGAAGTGTTTGTATGTGGAAGTGACTGTACCTTGGATGTCTATAATAAACAGCAAACAATAACAAGAAGAAAGTTGCATAAGTCTCATAACACCAAGTACTAATTTACTCTAGACAGGAGTTACTTGAAAGCACAGCATTGACATCATCAGGTTACAGGGAACAAACTAACTGGCAATACAAGAGGTTGGATTGGGGAGAGTGGAGGCTGGACTAGTGGATCATTACTAGTATTTAATAACTCCTTTACTAGCAATACTACAATTTAATAAAATTAGTAATAACTACTAGGACATCAGACACACACTTGTAACTTAGATGCATTTAATTAACCTTGAGAAATGCTATCACTACACCACAAATATATTTGCAATATTGATTTTTCTAACATGTCATTTATTCATTTATACTTAGACATCAGAATATAACTTAATACACTTCCTAAAAATGTTCTGCTGTGGATTGTATAAATATTATCACAGCTAAAATAACTTGCTTGATATAGGTCAAAAAGCTGAGATTTTTAAATCTGTGTAAAGTGCCGATCTTTAAAGCTAACCTGAAGCTGCTGTCATATCACTATCAGGCAATCATACCATGTCACTTAAACTGTCCATACTAGCAAAGTAAATAGAAAAATGTAACTATTAACAGGGCAATCTGCTAAGATTAAAATAGTACATGATAAAATATTTGGTTTAATATAAAACATAAAATCCAAGGTAGGTTCACACTATATGATAATCATGTATAGCTTGGAGCAGTGAAGGAAGATGAAGGGTGGATATGATAGCAACATTACAATATATCAAGGTGTTTAACCAGGTACAGCAGCGTGGCCTTTATTAAGGGAAGATATTTGTTAGAGCACAAGAACATGTATTTAAACTGGAGGATGGTAGGTTTAAAGGATATTCATTGAAAATGTAGTTAATAAGTGACATAGCCTCCCATCGGAGGTGGCAGAGGCCAATACTACAGAATACTTTAAACAAGTTTAGGATGAAAATAAGGATATCTTTAAGGGGTCAAGGATCAGTAAGTTTTTTTGTTTTTTATTGAGCAGACTGTATGGGACATTATCTGCCATCACATTTTGTTTCTATCAATGATCAGCTCCATTATGAAGCAGTGTATGACATTATTTGCTGAAATACTGACAAAACGGTCAAAAAACCAGAGGCCATATAATGTGATTGCGAAGCCTGAATGCACATTCTGACTTTCCATTTGACAATCCTATTGGGATAAGGAAATCAGCCGATAACCCCTAATGATGTGACTTTGTCACAGGTATCAGAGCGTTATATCCGCGGCCAAGGGTCGTGCGCTGCAATAGAGAATGTGATGATGGAACTGTGCCATTTTATTTTTCAATTATTACACAATTATGTACAATTGCTGTATTGAGGGTCATAAGATTTCTCTTTTCATGGATATAAATTACAATTCTCTCACAGGATCCATGGCTGTAGAAGTACAAATGTTATGTGCTTTTTATTTTTCAAAAACAGTAACGACATTTCATAATTGGATAAATCTGTCATTTTCCTTCCACAAAACATATATTGAAAATAAATAATAATGTAAATGAATATCTATAATAATAACAAATGCATTCAGTATGTTAAAGATCCTACCTCCCAGGTGTATGCTACTTTTGGAGGAACATCTATGCCAAGTTTTTCCAAACGGTGTTCTTTGTAACTCTCATACTGTCTGTAACCAGCATAGCCCCCGCCTGTCCCCAGTAACAGGTACAGTGGCCTGATCTTGATACCCAAAGCAGCAGATGCAGCGTGCAATTTTCTTCTATCTGCATGACAACAAACAACACTTATTAATCAGAGTAATTTACTATAATTTGTATAGATGTGTCACCTGACTACTGTCACTACTCTTTTTTTAGTGGAAACGTTTATGACAGGTAGTACATAAATAAAAGTACATGTGACCCAGTGACAGTCAGGTCATTGAATAAAGTCAGTCTTTAACACTCACTGGAGTGCAGGCTCTTTGCGGAAACACGGGTCTGAAGAAGACGTTCTGCCTCAAACAACCTAGAAACAGAGCACAGGCAATGTCAGAAGCATCACAAGGTCTAACACCATTCCCCTACTCTACAGTACAAACTAATGCTCTCAATAACAAGTGTAGGCCGCCCTTGTTGCCATGGCCTTCTCCCGTGTTACAGTCAGTGGCCTATACTGATACTGTCTTTCCTACCTGCTCAAGTGGCACCGAGAGACGCACGCCCTCCACATGAACAGCGCCATCTTCTCCTTCTATGATACAGTACTGAGCGCCGCACTGCCAGCCTATCCCGCAGCCCTTTCCACATCATCACATATTCACTAGAGACAAGAGCAGCTTATACAGAAGACTCCAAATACAAGGGATGCGGCGCCATGTTACTGCAGACCAGAGTACGCAAATAATCACATGATGCGGATGATGAAACCATGATCGTATGAGTTTCAACATCCTAAACGGCAGTGTATTAGAACGTTAATGCATAAAAACGTATACTGTTTTGTGTTTTTATGTTATGTTAACATACTAACGTTATTAATAGCACAGCTTTATACTTGAAACATAAAAAATTGGAATTGCCCCCTTTTGCAATGTGACCAAATATAAGAACAGAATTCTGAATCCAGTGGATGAAAATCCAGCCTGGTACTAAATCCAATGGTACTGGTCAGGTTGGGATAGAGCCGGAAGCTAATGTGCTTCCACCCTGTGGGAAAGGGGAGTTATGACAGGGTTGCCGACTTTTAATAGCTTCCCTCCATGATTTATGCAAATTGTGCCATTAAACCCCGCCCTTTGGCTATTAATTACCCAATTTTAAGCTTGAATAGGGATGGGACAGGGCTTGATGATGCAAATTGTGGCATCAAGTCCTTCCCTGCCCCTAGCAACACTAGGATACTAGGGGGGACAGGACTTGAGGCAAACCCTCCAACAGTACCTATTTAGCAGGTACAGTACCTTTTTTTAACGGTCTGTACCGGCTAAAAGGACTCCTGTACCAGATTCTGGCCTTGCAGTTCCCTCTCCCCTATACTCACCTTCTCGTCCTGCAGCATCTGATCAATATAGCAGAACTGCAGGGACAGACTCCTACAGCTCTGATAAAGTGACAAGACCCTCTCCTGTGAGTTCTTAGCTAATATGATAAGGTGTAAATTAGATCAGATTAAAGCCCCACCATTTCACTGGACAAGTCCCGTCCCCTTCATGGACACACCCCTCAGGTGTACATATTTTCCATAAAAAAATGTTGGAGGGTATGCTTGAGGCTGTGGTTTCCATGAGATTTCCTTGTGGAAGATTGGCAGGCACTCCCGGGATAACTGCCAGAATTTTGGGAGTCGGCAACCCTGAGTTATGTGGATTGTACTTCCACTGTTTTGTACAATCTGGATTTCCGCACCTGGCTAGTGTAACTCCACGCGAGTGAGGCATAATACTCATTTGTAAAATAGTGACATTACTACATTGTTACCGACTTCTAAATTCTTCCCTCTGGGAAATCTCAGAGGAAAGAAAGCATTGCCAGTATGGAGGTGGGGATTGATTGGGGCCAGCGCAATAGGGTCAATACAGTGCCCTCCCTGCTTTTTAAGACCAATCTTATCATGTACTGCGCTGTCTCAGCCTGCCTGTCATACAGACAGTGTGACAAGTGTTGCAGCTCAGCCATAGGCAGGGTTGCCAACTCTCCCGAAATATCCAGGAGACTCCCAAAATTCGGGTACTTTTCCCAGTATCCTTGGAAGAGCCGGCAAATCTTCCGCACTGCCTCAATTCCCACCCCCTTGTCTAACAACTCTGCTATTAATAGTGTTATTAGGGGCAGGGCAGGTCCTGATGACGCAGTTTGCTGCAATTTGCATAAATAGCATCATTAAGCCCTACCACCTTACAGGTATCTATGGCTTCTGTCTGGGATCTCTCGGAAGCAATGAAAAGGTGGCTACACTGGTAATAGGGGATTGCATATTGCTGTTGACCATTATAAGGTGCATGCTGACCTAGTTACAGGCACAACAAGTATGAGATGAAAGAGCAACAGGCAAATCACGCCATTAAACCCCTCCCTTGTCTAGCAATGCTACAAACCATACTGTTGCTAGGAAGGAATGGGACTTGATGCAATATACGTCATCAAGCCCTGCCCATCCTTAGGGCTCCCAATATTGATAGGCCAGCCTCATTCCAATTGCAGGCCACGGCCTCAAGTCCTGCCCCCCCTGCCTGGCAACACTAGTATCCAAGTGTTACTAGGGGCAGGGCGGGACTTGATGCCATAATTTGCATAATCATCCCCTGCCCCCATCCCTAGTTAAACTAAGAAGAGCGAGCATTGATAGTCAGGAAGAGGGGCTTCTGGCTTGATTTGCATAAATTATGTTATTAAACCCCACCCCTTGCAGGCATCTATGGCGTCCCTCCAGGAGATCCCGGAGCTATGAAAAGTCATCAACCCTAGAATATCGGGAGACAAACATGCATTATTATAGTGGGTGCTGGTACGGCTGATAATAGGCCTGAAGGTGAGGGGGTCTAATGGCCATCAACCCCATGCATCTAGATCAGTTACACTGCATACTGTTTTCTCTAATCTCCTATGAAAACAAAGACATGTCCATTTCAGTAGAAAAGATCCCTACTCTCTCTTTCCAGAGCAGACTGGATTTGAAACTAGAGCAAAGCTGCAGCACCAGGTAGTCTTGGAACTTTGCTATAAATAGTGACCCAGAAAAGTGGTCCAAAATTTTTTAAAGAGGTTAACATGTTCTGCATTAACTAACGGATGAAAAAAACGTAAAAACTCCTTGTTACTATTTGGTCCTCAACAACAGGGCTGTAATAAGGGGTGTACGAATGAGGCGCATAGCTGAAGCCAGTGGGCCTGATTCAGACTTAAGAAGGAGCTTAAAAATAATTGAGGAAAGTTAAACCTGGGCAAAACCATGTTGATTTCTGGGGGAGTCAAGTTAATTGTATTCTTTACATGCAGAGATATATCTTTTTTGCTTACTGCACACAGATACTGACCAGCTTTACTATCACACTGTTATTTAGACTTGGGCTGGGAAACATCACCTCTCAACTCTAATACTGTTTTCAACAGATGAAATGTGACTCCCCTGCAATCAACATGGTTTAGCCCAGGAGTAACTTTCCTCTCTTATTTTCAAGCTCCTTCTTAAGTCAGAATCAGGCCCAGTAAGTTCAACTTTAATGGCCAGATTTACTAAGCTGCGGGTTTGGAAAAGAGGAGATGTTGCCTATAGCAACCAATCAGATTCTAGTTCTCACTTTCCTATTACATACTAGAAAATGTCAGCTAGAATTTGATTGGTTGCTATGGACAACATCTCCACTTTCCAAAACCTTGCCCTTAGGTGGTTGGGGAGAATCAATTTCTAACATTTTTAGCTATGGCTGTGCCCACCAATCTCCATAACATGTTAGCAGGTGTATCTGAGCTCTGCTGGAGAAGATGTGGCAGCCCGATCTATTATTTCACACTGCAAAGCTGTCCCAATTTGTAACCGCATTGCATAGAAGTGTTCTCACTGACCTCAAGTGTCCTAAACCCCAAATACCCTTTGAACATTCTCCAACCTATTCCAGTCCCAGATCTTCCCATGCATTCCTACACATTGTTCCCATTGCCAGTTCTTTTTTTATATGTTAAATCCCCAATATGTGGCCCTTTAAGTAATGCAAGTGTAACATTCTAATCTTTTTCCTTCCTGCTTAATAATCAATATGTCCAATAGTTTAACCAAAACAGCTCTTTTCAGCAAAATTCAGAGAGGTTAGATTTGCACTTTATACATAACAATAATAATGAAAAAAGTCTGTTTCTGTTTCATGCTTCAAATATAAGACACTTTTTTAAGTGCATTACATATGTTATTAATGTGTTCCATGTGTACTGTCCTCTCTATCTTTCCCCCTTTTTTTCTAATTCTTTTATCTCCTCCCTCATCCTGTGCTGGACTTCTAGTATCCCGCATAAGCAGAAGAGCACGTGGACTGATTTTTCTATTAAACATGCATCAACTCTTACTGCTGAGTGCATTTTTCTTCCCTGCCATGCTTCCTTCCATGGCATCAGGTGGGTAAAAAAAAGCTTGACAGGTTTGGGAATGTCCACAGTGATTTGTTGGTTGCAGTTTCTACCATTGATGATATGTGATATAATGATGTGCAACGTGACTAAAAACAGCAAGAACACAAACAGGATGCAGAGCTTAATATGTTTCCACATACATGCTATTATATGACTGATAGCAAGGTAACAGGTTTGCTAGAGTGAGAGGCTGTTATATCATGTTGTCTATTCATTTTTGAAGATGTGTCAAAGTGCTTTACAAACATGTCAGAAAACATTGACTTCATGCAGAAAAAATGCTGCAGAGAACTACTTGTACAGTGTATCGTAATACGATTAATGCTTGTGTCATGTTTTGGATAATCATGTGTAGTGTTAATTAAAGTGCAATGCTTACTGAGGTGTTTTCTGATGACCATGATTGTTTTTAACAGTATGTATTGTGAATATTGGCTCACCGCTATGTTTTGTGGGTTTTTTGTACAAAGAGCATGTGATAGAAGCAAACTCAGCACTGACAGTGCCTTATTTTGGATGGAACCTATAGCCCCAGTGCTTCAAATGCTGGGCTTAAATTCCACCCTGCTTTGTTTAAGTAGAAGCCATTTCTGAGATTGCCTTTTCCTATTTCTGTTTCCTAACCTTATGAAAATAAACAAGAATTATCAGAGAAATTTCTTAATGTGTGTTTTCTGTTAGCTTGCACAACACAGTCCCACGCAGTTTGATAGAGAGCAAATGACCAGACTGAAAGGTGGAATAGATAGTAGCAATAATCCTGCAGAACACTTTTGGTGACTGAATGAATTCTCTCTAAGGGCCAGATTTACTAAGCTGCGGGTTTGAAAAGTGGAGATGTTGCCCCATAGCAACCAATCAGATTCTAGCTCTCACTTTCCTGTTACATACTAGAGAATGTCAGCTAGAATCTAATTGGTTGCTACGGGCAACATCTCCACTTTTCAAAACCCGCAGCTTAGTAAATATGGCCCTAAGAATAATGAAGAAATACTAATGGCTAGATTTACTAAACTGTAGAAAAGGAAAAATGGAGATGTTGTCCATAGCAACCTATCAGATTCTCGCTAACATTCTATAGTATGTAAAAGGAAAGTGAGAGCAAGCATCTCATTGGTAGCTATGGGCAACATCTTTGCTTTTCCTTTTTCGCAGTTTAGTAAATTTAGCCCTAAATCTATTAAAGTGTCATAAAGTGTCATTTTCCCCCAATCAGATACTAGCATAGCTCCCAACATTTGCGAGCCAGAAAACAGGACAAATAAGCACCATCTCATTCCCACTCGAGCTCCGCCCCATCCTGCCTAAGCCCCACCCGCACTGACATGCCACACAGGGGAAAATCAGACAGAAATAACAAAAAACCCACTGCCTCCAGGGTAGATCATTTATTGGGACAAACTGAAAGGTAGTCAGGACAGCGGGATTGTCACCCAAAATTGGGACTGTCCTGCTG
>WWET01000317.1:675538-691181 GCA_011038615.1 Limnodynastes dumerilii
CAGACCCCGTTTCACACTGCAGGGCAGACCCGGGAAATTCAGAGACCCGGGTCTGCCCTGTCGTCATCAGACAGAGTAATTTGTTTACCGTTGCTCTGGCAACACTTGTTGCCAGGGAAACAGTAAACAAATTGCACCAATCAAGTGCGTTAGGTACTTCTGACACGGGTCCACCGGAAGTACCCCTTTCACATCTCCATGAAATACCCGGGATTTTGCCGAGACCCGGGTTTTTGGCGAAAATCCCGGGTATTTCATGGTGATGTGAAAGGGGTATAAGACAGCTCTCACGTACAGATATATTTTTCTCTATCTCTTGTGCAGTCAGAATAGGCAGTATCTGACATATCAGTAGCACTATGAACCGTCTATAGGAATTCTGATTTTGGTTAAGCTAAGGTATACAGTCATATGATATACCACGACTTCTTTTACCGCACTACACCACTGAGCAGAGCAGCATTATTGGGCTCCTTTAAAAAAAAAAAAAAGGACATAGACATAACTTTCTATGTCTTTGCATAGATCCATAATAGGAAAAATCATTAGGTAAGAGAAGAACAATGCATATTATATAAGATCTAAAGTTGTGTTAGAATAATTATTTGTTTACCACCCAAAGCAAACAAGCTCTTAGATGTTTGAATTATTTTAGAAAACAAACCCGGAGTGCTATTAAGTGACATTAATTGTTACAATCATTTTATTACTATATGTCACTGAAATATAATGTGAAATACAGATTTTTCTGACATCCATTGGGGGACACTGCCAGATAAATTATGATAAATTAAGTTATAGTATGTGGTCCTCGGAGTCAGGGCATTTCAAACTTCAAAATGTAAACTTTCCCCTTCGGGACTGGACTGGACTGGACTTGACCTGGACGAGGAATGGACATTAACATGCAACAGGACTTGACTTGACCTGGACTGGACCAGGAATGGACATTAACGTGCAACAGGACTTGACTTGACCTTGACTGGACCAGGAATGGGCATGAACTGGAACAGGACTTCAGTTGACCTGGATTGGACCTTGAAGAACAATCTGCAGACAACAGTGGTCAGAAGCTGGAATAGTAGTCTGCAGACTGTTCACTGCTGACTGGTATAATCAGGCTGATTACTGCTGGCTGGTTTTGCAGGCGATTGCTGCAAGCTGAGTAGCAGGCTGATAGCTGCAATATAAAGACTGCAGACAAAGAACTCCCAAGGAGTACCCAGAAACCAGGCACCTTGAATGACCAAGTTGTTCTGGCACTGTGGATACAGTGCTCTGGGATTATATAGGGTGCCCAGGATCTGGACTGAATAGTCAGATCATGTGCTTCTCCTGGCTTGCTCCCGGTTGACTGCTTCAGATCATGTGCACAGATCCAAGATGGTGGCACCCACACACTGGAGGACAGCAGTGTTTGACACCAGCAACACACAGGGTAACATGTGGTAGACATCAGATATGAAGCTGCCACTAATGGGAGTGGCACTTCCCTGGAGTCAGAGAGCGGGCACGCCTGCAGAGAGCCGCTGACAGGTGGCTCTTGACACGGTAAGTCCTGCATTTTGTGACACACTGGGGGTACAGGATTTAGTTTTAGCATTCAAAAACACTTTGGGGTTGTCGGAGCCAGAAGCCTCTGAGTCTGCCTGTTTAAGAAACAGAAGCCACATGTTATTTGTTTTCCTCCCTCCCCTCAGATTTTGGAGCTCCTTGCGGAGGCTTGACAGAAGCGTTCCAGACGCTCAGTTTCATTCAAGGACTTTCCATTGGGAACTCCTGCACAAATGGTCTAGGTCTCCTCTTCATCTGGACAGACAGTTTATCAAGTTGTCGGTGACAGCCCAACAATCTCTGGGCCAGTAGACACTCACCAAAGGTTAGTCCCTACAAGCATGGAGTGGACCCTGGTTTCCAGTCTTTTCAGTTGGGGTGCGATTATCGGAGATTACAGGTTCCAGGGACTTTGGGTCCCCCCAGGAAGTTCGACTGCCCATCAACGTTTTAGAATTTCAGTTCGGACGTCTGCTGTTTAACAAGCCATTAAGAATCCAGTCAGACAATGTGACGACAGTGGAATAACTCAACCATCATGGAGGAACTTTCAGTGCTCGTGAAAGAAACCTCTCGCATCATGGCTTGAGCGAAGCGCCACGTTCCAGTGATATCGGCGACCTTCATTCCAGTAGTGGAGAATTGAGAGGCCAATTATCTCAGTTGTCACAGGTTACATGCGGAAGAGTGATCTCTTCAGGAGGAGGTATTCAACCTCCTGGTCCAACACTGGGGTCGGCTGGAGATAGACCACATGGTGTCTTGTTGGAATTTCAAGGATCCTCTGTTCTGCACAAAATCCAGGAACCCCACCCTAAGATTCACTGAGGCCATGTCGTTTCCGTGGCAATTTCAGCTGGTGTACCTGTTTCCTCCACATCCCATGTTATGGAGAGTCCTCAAAAAAATTGAAAAGAGAAAGAGTAGCCACCATCCTCGTGGATCCAGATTGCCTGCGCCAGGCATGGTACTTGGACGTTCTCTAAATGCCCCCCCCTTTCCGGTTACCTCTTTGTCCCGGTCTCCTCTCTAAAGGACCTCTTCTTTGCCACAACTTAAGTCAACTGGCTTTGACGGCATGGATACTGAGACCCCGATTCTTGGTTCCAGGGAAGTTTCTTTTAAGGTTACCAGGACTGATTAGAGCTAGAAAACCTTCCTCATCTGCATATTATTATGAGAGTGGGAGACTTATATTCAGTGGTGTGAAGCACAAAAGGTTCCCACATTTAGGTTTAATGTTTCCCGGTTTCTCTCTTTTCTCCAGGCGGGGTAGAAAAGGGTTTAAGTTTAGCATCTTTCATTCCTTTCAGTCTTTTTCCAGCAAAAACTTGCAGGTTTACGGGACATAGACTTTTCTGCAGGGAGTCTTACATGTTTCTACCCCTTTTGTTCACCCTTTTGAACCACGGGACCTAAACCTGGTGTTACAGGCGCTTACCTAAGAGCCTTTTGAACCATTGGAGTCCATGGAACTTAGATATCTCACCTGGATTGTGGTTTTCCTACTGCCCATTTCCTCTGTGCGTTGTGTCTCAGAATCGTGGGCTTTGTGCTGTAACTATCCTTTTTTTATTTTCAATGCAGACCAGACAGTTTTAAGCAGTGCTTTTTTTGCAAGAAAAAAGGTGCCGGAAATCACATCAACTCATGCATGAGCATACAACCAATCACAAGCCGAGCAGGACATCACAACCAGCACGGACGAAGTACGCATGCATCGGACTTGACACACAAGCAGTTCGCATGCACCTTTTTGATGATTTTGTCGCCGAACCTTTTAAAACTTGGAAAATCTGGCGAAAAAAGGTGCCAGAACTCCGTTCATGTGCGTTCTATGACAAAAAAGCACTGGTTTTAAGTATAAAACCTTCTTTTATTCTAAAGATAGTTTCATGTTTTCTTTTAAACCAAGAAACTGTGGTTCCAGCATTTTCCCTGCAATTTAAGTCCTTGGACACTTCCTTGCATTTGCTGGATGTGGTCTGAGCTCTCCATGCTATATAGACCGTACCAGTTCTGTTCACAAGACGCTGGACCTCTTTGTATTGTATGATGCACAGAAACGAGGTTGGCCAGCTTCAAAAGCTTTGCTGTCTCGGTGGATTACAGCTACAATTAGACAGGCATATGTTCTGTCAAACAAGCCTGTACCAGCAGGGGGGAGGGCTCCCCCACTAGAGTGTCCTGGGTTTTGTGGGCAGCAAGTTGTGCCGCCTCGACTGAGCATAGATGTCAGAGAAAAGAGGAGTCTATTGAGGGACACTGTGCTCCCACTCTTGCTCCGATAGTTTTGTTACTGCTTACAATAGTTTCAGGTTTTACTAGTTATGCCCTCTCCTTGGGCTTATTTTAAACAACTGTATTTTCCCCCTAAGGGGAGGGGCATAGTAGTGGAGGAGCATCCAGTTATCACTTTCAAGTTTACAGTGCCTGACTCCCAGAGAACTTGTCTGGCAGTCTCCCCCAATGGACTCCGAAAAAATGGATTTTACAGTGAGTAATAAAAAAAATCCTCTTTTTAAACAGGTCATTGGGAGCTTACTGTCAATGCTAAAAATAAATACATAAATAGACATTTAGATTTTCATGTATTTATTAAATCAGTCATAAATGATTCACTAAATCTGCATTTTTTTAAATGCATTTATGATAAATTAAATACAACAGACACATCAGACCGGATACTAACCTGATTACCACGCGCATGTATGTCAGGCAGTATGAAAAGAAGAGAGAAGGGAACTTCTCTGTCACTCCCCTCTCTCGTGTGGACTTTAAGTTACTTACACTGCCTTAGGTACAGATACCCAGAGCAATAGACACTTGAAAAGAGGACAGAGTGAGTTGGAATGAAAGTATATTACAGAAACACAGCAGTAGCATACAATATCAGCAATATGCAGTAACAAAAGAAGGTATAACTGGTAACAGTAGCAGACAGGCAAGGTATTCAAACACAGATAAGATAACTGGTAAATGGTAACATGCAAACAAGGTATACAGACACAGATGAGACAGCTGGTAAGGTAACAGACTGATGCATTCAGGTAAGACACTGGTAATGGTAACAGACAAGCAAGCTACTGGTAATTTAACAGTGCTGATGGCAGACTGAAGCAGCAAGGTCCACACAGGAGAGTAAGGCTAGTCCAAAGTTCCAGTGAGTGCTGTATTTGCAGGACATAAATTGCCAGGTATCAGGTGCAAACCCTAATGGATAATAACAGACACCTGATACCAGAACTAAGGCTTAGAGACAGTGGCTCCTCTGGTGGAAACTAGAATTGCAGGACAATATAGGAACACTAGCGGCCTCTGATGGAAAGGGCCGGAATCACAAGTCTTGCACCAGAGACATAACAGCAATAAGGCAGTCTTAAGTCACTTGTGCGGATCAGCAATCCGTATTACTGCTGATCTGCGTGTAAACCCTTCATCCTACCCTATGGAGTTTATGTGGGCAGAGGGGTGCACCACCCTGATGGACGGATATCCACACGTGCGGAACTAAGTTCCATACATCTGGAGATGCGCCACGGAACATCTAACATCTATCGTCTATCTTTAATAAATGTGGATCTGCTCCATAATCATGTGAATGGTGGGGCACAAAAATTAGGTGCTAGCATTTAGTGATTTAGGCATTGAAACAAAATTATATATTTCCTTCCAACCTAAATTTGTTCTGATTATTTTTTTTTTTACATATTAGGTATCTCCCTGGATCAAAGTGTTATTCGCTGGTGTTGTATCAGTTCGGCTGAGATGAGAAAGTGTGAAGACTGGGCACTGAATGTAAGATCAGATCCATTGGTCTGTGTCCAAGCAACTTCTCTATCTGGATGTATTGAAATGATCAAGGTATAAAGGTCTAAAGTAGTTGAAAAATCATGTACCTTTTTAAGGAGAAACAATAAATATTTTATAATTATTTAATGATAATTTTAAAATTATACACATGACCTGGCAGATCATCGCGGGACCTCGCAGAAGGGGTAAGTATTTGTAAATACTGTGAACGAAACTGCCAGGCTCGCAGTGAAGATAAGTGAGCCTGATGCAGCTTTTTTCACAGGGAAACGGAGAGGTAAGTAAATAGACCCCAATATATCATTAATCACTTATTAACATTAGAAACTACTGAGGAGGAAAGGGATCTAGGAATCATTATTTCATGTGAGTTAAAGGTAGCCAAGCAATGTAGAAAAGCAATGAGAAAGGCAAGTCAGATGCTTGGTTGCATAGGGAGTGGAATTAGTAGCAGAAAGAGAGAAGTAGTGATGCCCCTTTATAATTCATTGGTACAGCCTCACCTAGAATACTGTGTTCAGTTCTGGAGGCCATATCTCCAGAAAGACATAAACACATTAGAGACTGTGCAAAGAAGAGCAACTAAAATGGTCCATAGCAGAGAAGAGCAACTAAAATGGTGCATGGCCTGTGTCACACAACATACAGAGAAAGGCTAGAGGAACTAAACATATATAGCTTGGAGCAGAGAATGAACAGGGAGATAGAATAGCAACCTTCACATATATCAAGGGGTGTAATCAGGTACGGGGGGGGGAGCATTTATCAAAGGAAGAGGAGTAATAGAACACAAGGGCATGAATATAAACTGGAGGGTGGTAGATTCAGAGGAAATGAGCGTAAAAATTACTTCACTGAACGGGTGATAGATAAGTGACAGTAACATAACAAGAAAAGAGGTGCAGCCAAGGACCAAAACTGACCACTGTGTAGCTACAAGGAACAAAAGACAGATCCGGTGCTCCAAACAAACATTATATATCACTATGTTTCAGCACATACATAAAAAGGAGGTTTAGTTCACAATATAGCTATATTGGGTTAAACTCACCTGCCCAGCATCAAGGCACTTCCTGTAGGTGATTCCGTATCCGTTTACTATATGTGTATTCAGGAGATGAGCTTAACCTAATATAGCTATATTGCGAACTAAACCTCCTTTTTATGTATGTGCTGACACATAGTGTTAAATTATGTTTGTTTGGAGCGCTGGACCCATCTTTTGTTCCTGATAGAAAAATGGAATACCCTTCCATCTGAGGTGGTGAGGCACAGAAGAACAGTTTAAACATGCTTGGGATAAATATAAGGATTGAGGGTAAGTAGGGTCTAGGGTCAGTATAGTTTTAAATAAACAACTGGGCAGACTGGATGGGCCATGTGGCTCTTATCTGCCATCACTTTCTATGTTTCTATGGGCCTGATCCAGACCTACGCCGATGCGCTTTGCTTACTAAAGCACAGCATATCGGCGTTCACTTTCCCCGACACTCCCCCTGTGCGGGCGTATGGCCCCTACCTTACGCCGGCTGAAGGCTACCCTAACTTCAGCCGGCACGACACGCCCCCTGTGCAGGCGTATGGCCCCTTTCTTACGCCGGCTGAAGGCTACCCTAAATTCAGCCGGTGCAACGAAGGGGCCATACGCTCGCACAGGAGCGTATGGCCGCCTAGCCCACTCTCCCATCCTCATTAAACTAGCTCCCCCCGCCCACCTACACTAACCTGAATGTAGGGACGCTGGGGGACGTCCCCTCCAGCGTCCCTGCAGCGCTGCTACAGATGCCCGATCCACGATCGGGCGATGCCGTAGCGACGCCGGGCAAAATCTGCCCGGCGCATGCACAGAACGGCTTTTCCTAGCGGCGGCGGGCATAGGTCTGGATCAGGCCCTATGTTACTAAATTTAGAGGAGAATTACAATTTGGCAAGATATTACTAACCTTTCTAATACTAAATTTTCAGTTAAAATGTCTTTTTCACTGATGACCTTTTTATTTCAGTCTAATGAGGCAGATGCTGTGTCATTAGATGCTACTCATGCATACATTGCTGGGAGATGTGGCCTTCAGCCAGCCGCTATAGAATACTGGGGTGAGTTTAATGTACTTATAGACTCAACAATGATCAACACATTGCAAGTAAAAGTTGGCAGCACAGCATTGTCACTATTTAATTGTCTGATCCATCTATAGGGTAATTGTATTCTTTGTCCTTTCCTGGCAGCATGACCCTAACCCACCATCTCCCGCAGCCTGACCCTAACCCTCCCTCCCCTGCAGCCTGACCCTAACCCTCAATCTCCCGTAGCCTGACCCTAACCCTCCATCAACTGCTGCCTGATCCTAACCCTCCCCTGCAGCCTGACCCTAATCCTCCCTCCCCTGCAGCCTGACCCTAATCCTCCCTCCCCTGCAGCCTGACCCTTACCCTCTCTCCCCTACAGTTTGACCCTAACCCTCCCTACCCCGCACAGATAGTTTACTCACCTATCCCTGGTTCGGTGATAGCAGCGTCGGAGGTATCGTCAATTGCGAAAGTGAATGGGTGAAGTATGGCGAACGGCATACTCACCCATTCATTTATTAAAAATGGTAAGTATTCGAAAAAGGGACATCCGAAAAGAAACTTTCAGATGTCCCTTTTTCGCAATTCAGAGTTTCTCGTCGGAGATTGCAACCAGTTACTGAAGGTGTGAAATTTTATGAGGTTGTTTTTCCCATTGTAATTTAGCAGAAATTTATGACAGAAATCACAGAATGAGTCTGCTTTGCCTCTCGGTTCCTTTTATAGTATCTGCATTGGGGAAAGGGGAAGGAAGGGGAATCATCTTCTGGTAACTGGCCATTACTGACTCCACGTAATGGTATTTTCGTGCACAGACAATAATGATAATTCTACTACTACCACTATTACTACTAATAATAATAATAAAAAAGTTTAAGCCCTTACCTACCATCCTCATTTACACCCTGACCCCATTCTCTGTGGGACTGGTATGTTAAGGTAGAGTCCTGCTGTTGTTAGTCCCATATGTGCAGGAATAGTGGTCTGCATGGGATTAAGGATCACGCAGCATCCTGCTATCAGCCCCCTGCTGATGCAGCAGAGTTCTATGTGGCTTCCTAACTTCCTTTTCTGCTTTAATATTCCCGTTTCCCTGAAGATGCTAAGTATCTGATCCCTTGCTGTGCATTCAGTGGTCAACCACAAACCAAGTGCTTAAATTACAGTCTATTTACATTATGCCATATCACATCAGTGATCAATACGTATACAATATAAAAATCTTTATATTTGTAACAATTTAACAGGAATATTTCACCACTAATTTAAATACCATAAAACATTCAGCAATATATAAGGAAAGAAACAACATTTAAAACCTGCTATTTTTTACATAAATTGCTCTCCATGGGTAGCTATAAAATTTGTTTGATTTAGATTGAAACTTTCTGCCCTAAAAGGCTGACATCTAAGTAAGTGTTTTTATTCCCATAGGCGAAAGTTCTGATTGTCTTACAGACCCACATGAGCTGCTGCACCTTGTGTTAGAGAGAGGTGAGATGTGACATGACACACTATGTATAATGGTGATTGAGGTTACCTTTTATCTTTACAGATTCCTATGTGACACACTGGAGATTAGGAACAGTGGTGTAAGTCTTGTGGGTGCAGGGGGTACAGCTGCTACAGGGCCCAAAGAAGATGTGGGCTTATGTGAACCGCCCCACTCTAAGCTGTGGTTGGCAGTTTAAGACAGTGCTGGCAATGTATTTATAAACAGTGCTTAATGCTGAGTGATGACTGGTGTTTTCAACTGCCAGCCTCTGACAGCTGTGTGCCCACCCAGTGTCCACACTGTGCAGGCGCCAGATGATGGGGCCTCCACAGTAGTTGACCTGCATTAAACTATGTGACTTTGAGGGAGGTATCTGATACTATTTTCTGGTTTAACAGCCATAGAGTTAGTGAACGTTTAAGCTAAGATCTGTGGCCTCTCATCTCCTCTTCCTCTTGCTTTCTGTTTTTATTTAGCATATACAGAATCTGTCAGAATGTAGGTCAGTCAATTATACTTTGAATCTATCACTTACTTATTTTTGCCTATCACAGTGTCTATGGCATAGTTGCCAACTCTCCCTGAATATCAGGGAGACTCCCTGAAGATCTCCCTGACTCTCTTGGTAATCTCCGTGATTCTAATTTCATCCATTGAGGTCTATGGAGATGACCAATTTCATGGAGGCCAAGATGTAATGAAAGAATCTTGTTAATCAGCACAGTATACTATCCTCAGGCAGATCATTTAACCATACTGTGCCAGTTTTATAGAATCAGCTGTCAATGTCAGACAACTCTTGTTTGCAAACTGACCAATATTATTGTATTTGTGCACCAATAAATTGGACCACCATCCACACTACACAGTTGATGGAGCGATCAGCCAATTATTGATTAAGTACAAAAATCCTTTTTGTTCACACAGTGTTTTACAAATAAGCATTGAATAAAGAAAACTCATTCTTTTATAAGGAAACACAGACAGTAAAAAACGGTCGCATTAAACATACAAACTTCGGGCCGTATTCAGACCTCCGGCTGCATTGCATATGTGGCCGGAGTTTACCGACATGAACTACTGCGCATGCGCAGTAATTTCGTTACGCTATCTACGTTACTTTTTGCAACGTAGATTGCGTATACGCGGTCTTCGTTGCAATGCAGCCGGAGGTCTGAATACGACATGCGTAAAGGGGGGGGAAGCCCCCTTTTTGTAAGAGCTGGTGTACGTAACTTACGGTGTCATAAGAATGTTGTGCGCATGCACCCAACCTTCAATATAGGGGACTCACATACGAGCTGTATGTAATTCCCCTGATGTTATGCACAAATTATTTTAGTGACTACCACCCTTTACTGTCAATATCCTAGTTATCTTAAAATCAAAAGGGGCTGCTTAGTGGTCTCAAGAAGGCACCGGCCTACTGGGAAATGTCCCTGTTAATCCTATGGCCAGTCTGGCCCATATTGTTGGGTATTTAACATTTGGTGATATTAGTAATGTTATAATTTATTATACATAGAACATTTCATGACTAATTTGGAGCATTAAGCATGAGTTTAGCTGGTGTTTGTTAAATTGCAGCCAGTCCCATCATTAAGCCTGTAGCAATGGTGCCAAAGCATTGCCTATGACCGGGGTCATCTGTGTTTACACATTTAAACTTTTCTGGATAATATGAAAAATAATATAAATGTATTGGCTGGTTGGGTAGTTTTACATTAATAGTTTTTTTTTTATCGCTCTCAATGTGATTATCTCTATAGGGTTCCCTGCTCTTTATGCATTGGCTGTTGCCAAAAAGAGCATGAAATCTGTGAATCTCCTTGATCTACGTGGGCGTCGCTCCTGCCATGGTAACAAGTACAGTCCTGCAGGCTGGCTCCTACTATCCAAATACACAGTTCGGGCTCCAGTTAATGACACCTTGGATTGTAACATCAACACAGGTAGAAAAATGGAGGCAATGAGTGCTGGATGAAGACCTGTTCACTCTGTTTCATCTTCGATAAGTTAATAAGTGTTATACCATTTTGCTATGGGTCATGGTTTTACCACTTTAGTTTTGGGCTTTATTTAATCAGGCTCTTACCTCATTTACATTTTAAAACTGTTATTATCAGTTGATCAATTGGTCTCTTGAACTTGATACTTTAACAGATCAATTGATACTCATAATGGAAGTGGGCAAAGGTCTTCTCAGTTCACTAACTATCGGAGTTTGAATTTGTAAAAAGCTTTGTCAGCTGGAATGTTTTTTTCAGCTATCCCTTTGACTTCACTGTCCTCCTTCAGCTTATGAAAACTACTTCTGGAAGGGATGCATGCCTGGAGGAGAAGAAGGCCTATGCAAGGTGTGTGTAGGCTGGGAGGAGAGTGGAAGAGTCAATGGGAGATGTGCAGCCAATCATGATGAGCGTTATTATGGAAATCTGGGTGCCCTAAGGTAAGTCTATAATGAAAGTAATAATTAAAAAAAAGAGGCTAGAAAAGTAATTACTCTGACATTATGTTCCGACATGCTCTGTTTGGAGAAGAAGAGAATACATTATATCATTAAAATATGTAATTCATATTCATATAAGATTTAAAAGTCGAAAATCATATTCATTGATGATCACTGATGATCAATCATGTTATGATAAGTTTTTCTACTTGTGATTATAACATCCTAGGTGTTTAGTCGGAGACCCGGCTGGCCGTAGTTATGGTGATGTTGCATTTTTGGAACATCGCTCACTTCAAGATAACATTGCATGTAAGTAAATCTGATACTATACTCAATGTCCCAGCTGATTTTTGAGCTGTGTCCCAGTTTTCACTATCAGCAATAGAGTATAAAACCTGCAGTCCAATGATTTTACTTTTTAGAAACATAATTTTTGATCTCATCTTCTCTCTGTTCTCAGATCTCAGTAAACTGCGGTGTTTGATTCTTTTCAGATCTGGAGAGCTCTGGTTGGGCTCACGATTATAGTGACAAAGACTTTGAGCTTCTTTGTCCAAATGGTGAAAGAGTTTCCCTGAAGAACTGGAGTCATTGTAACCTGGGTGTCATTCCACCCAATGTAGTGATGACTCGTCCTGTAATTGCAGCCAAGATCTATGATTTCTTAATGAAATCTCAGGTAAGCATTAATAGTGGCAATGCAAGATAGAAAAATGTGGGTTTTATCTGGTCATCTTTCATGTTGCCATTATAGCATCACAACTGATCCTGTGTAACTCTGTACACATAGATTGTTGGCATACTGGTTTGCTATTTACTGCAGTGTTGGTAGTGGAGTCAGGACCAGCTGAGAATAAAAAATAAAGTATAACAAAAAATCTTATTATATATGAAGCAACATAATAGTCGTTAATTATGTGAATGTTTGAGTTAAAGAAATATATTCATGACAAATAATGTGTACACAAATACTGATAATGAAGAGTGTATTTTCTTATTCAGATTATTTTCTTTTAATAGGAATATTTAAGAACAGATCATGAACCTACATTTCAGCTTTTCAAATCTCTGCCAGTCTATGGAGAGGCTGATCTGCTATTTAAGGATTCAACATCTTGTCTCTTCCCAGCTGGTCATTATGAGCTTGAAAACATACTAGGGGAAAGCTTTGTAAAGCTTGCGGACTCTGTGTTTGACTGCACAGATGCAGGTATTTAAATTTTTGGTACTTCTGTTACTGTTTCATTTGGATCTTGATGGATCCAAAATAGCAATAATTTCATGGCAACGGTAATTTTTGCTTTCTCTTTGCAGTTCATTTTTTACACAAATGTTATTTATTGTTTAATATTATTATTTAATTGTTTGTTAACAGGTTATTAAATTGCGCCAGCAGGTTACCTGGTGCTTTACAATTTTAACAATCAGTATAAACAAAACTGGGTAGTAACGGACAGATTGAGTGGGTAATAAGGCCCTTGCACACAAGCTTACACCCTATAGAACAGTGGGTTTGATACATAAGGGCAAGTGCTAAATATCACACAGTGGACAAGCCATGTTGTATGATAAAAGTGCTCAGTGCTTTGTATGATCCAGCTACAAAGCTGTGTTAGTAACAGAGATGATAGAATTATAGAATAGAGAGAGCGAGCAGGTTTGTGTTAATGTAATAGAAAGGCAAAGTAATTGTTAATATGGTAAATAAAGCTTAAGAACATAGAAGAATTTGTTAAGCCTGTGTGATGAGGTGAGTTTTAAGGGAGTTCTTGAAAGTTTGGAGAGTAGAGTATAGTGATAATGGACGAGGAAGGTTATTCCAGAGAGTGGGTGCAGCCCTGGAGAAGTCCTGTAACCATGAATCAGAGCATTTATGAAGTGTAGAAGAGAGATGTAAATCTTGAGATGATCTAAGAGAAAGAGCTGGGTTATATCTTGAGACAAGTGAGGATATGTATGCAGGTGCTGTTTTGTTTATGGCTTTATAGGTTAGCAAGATGCAACCAATGTAGAGACTGACAGAGTGGAATAGCTCTATTTGACTAGTCTTGCTGCTGCATGCAATATAGACTATAGAGGGGTACCTCTATATTGTGGGGATCCAATAAGGAGAGCATTAATAAAAAGGAGAGCAGTAATCAATGAAGGAGATAATTAGTGCATAAATGAGAGTTTTAGCAGTGTCTTGTGAGAGGTATTTTCATGTTCTGGAAATGTTTTTTAAGTGCATATAACAGGATTTAGAAACAGATTATATGTGGATCACAAAGGACATTTTAAAGTCAAGTGTAACACCTAGCCTGCGAGCTTGAAATGTAGGGATCATTCCTTGTAGGTCTCCCTCTCACCCATCTTGCCCCCCTTTCATCTATACTCAATGCTGCTTCCAGGCTCATCTTCCTCTCAGGCCACTCTGCCTCAGGCCTCTACTTTATGTCAAACCCTCCACTGGCTTCCTGTCTGCTTCAGACCTCTCTAAACTCCTTCCCCTTACCTTTAAGGTCATCTCCTCATCTACTGCTCCCTACCTCTCTTCCCTCATCACCATGCACACCCCTTCCTGCCCTCTCCATTCTGCTAACCAGCGCTGTATGACCTCCTTTCTGATCATCATATCTCACACAAGTATCCAGGACTTCTCCCGTGTTGCACCTCTGCACTGGAATGTCCCTTCTTCAGTCAGACTCTCCCTCATATTGTAAGCCTTCAAACGCTCACTGAAAACGCACCTGTTCAGGCTAGCCTACCCTTCCTCCACTTAACATCCTATATCCATCCTACATCTATCCCTTCTTTTCCTTCCTTCCCTCTCTCCTCCACTCATACCAGCAGTCCACTTCCTTCCCCCTCCTTATGTCTTCTGTAAGTTCATCCACACTTAGTGTGTTAGCTCCCATGAGCAGGGCCCTCCATACTAATGTTGTTTCCTCCTCCACCACTTCCCCCTCACTTCGTACCCTCTTGTCCCCCTCTGTTACCATTTTACCCCATCCCCACCTGGTGGCTCCCTCTCAACCTCTCACTGCGCTCTATCCCCTCCTCCCTGATATGCCAAGCTTAACACCTCATATTTTGCCTTGCGTTCTGTGCTTGCTTCAATTTATTGTATTTTTGTGATATTTTTATATTTAGATTATATTTTATTTTATTATGTCCTATGCTGTCCATCCCTACCCTTTATGTCTGTACTGTATTTTGTTGTATTTTGTACGGTGCTGCGGACACCTTGTGGCACCTTATAAATAAACGATAATAATAATAATTAAAGGGAATATTTCAGTATTGTGAACAGAAATAGAGAGACCGGGTGGGTAGCTTTTTTTGGCAGGAGGAAATCTTAATAGCTCTGTTCTTGAATGATTAAGTGTGAGATGGCGGGAGGACATCCAGGATGAAATGTCAGAAAGACATTTAATTACGTGGGCCAGCATAATTGGTGATAAATCAGGGGTGGATAGGTAGATTTGTGTATTATCTGAATCGAGAGGATATTGAAAACCAAATAATACTGCAAAGTACCAATATATTTGACTAATTTTATTATCACTATTTGTTAAAGGATACAATTCTCCAGTGGTGTACACAAATGTTTCTAATCCTTTTCTTTATTTTATTTTAACATTATCATCTCCCATTGGCTTCTCTTTTCAGATATCTTAAATTTCTGTAATTCTGATATCTGTGCAGACATGAGGAATTAATTTATGCATATGACCAATCAAGAAAGGAAACAAGCCACCTGGTGTGACATCCATTGTGCACTCTTTTGGGCATAATCATTTATCTCTCATTTTTAATATTTATATGCTGTTCAGTTCAGAAATAGATATAGGTTGTAGGTAGTAGAAAGCTGCCTGGAGTCCAGTGTCACCATATGAATAGCCTCACAAACAATTTAATGTGTTTTGCATACGCCAGGCATAAGGCATCTATTACACAGTTCAACATTTCAGTCGCTATAGAGGCGATTTTCATCAGTATGCAGTGAATTGAACAGTGAGTGTGTGTGCGTGTGTGTGCGTGTGTGTGTATATGTATATGTATACTATGCACAAACACACAAAGGGCTGGATCCAGACTTAAGTAAGTGCTTGAAATGAGTGACTCCTGGGCTAAACCATGGTGATTGCAGGGGAGTTATATTGCATCTGTTGCAAACAGTATTAGAGATGAGAGGTGATGTTTCCTATCCCAAGTCTAAATAACAGTGTGATAGTAACGCTGGTCAGTATCTGTGTGCAGTAAGCAATTCAAAGATATAT
>WWET01000317.1:709942-738262 GCA_011038615.1 Limnodynastes dumerilii
ATAAAACGCAATCTATTTGGGAGGCTTTATTCCATATCTTTAATATATGCATAAAGAACAAAAAGATATAGTTTAGATTGATGAGAGAGAAACATCTAAAAAGGCTTTAATCAAACTCCTCCTTATATCCCAAGGGGAGGTGATTTGAGGATTGATATCTACTACAAAAAAAGGAAATGCCTTAACTGTTAAGAAATTTAAATTATATCAAATAAGTTCATCAAGAGGTTCTTACACGTAGTATTTTAAATATTTTCATATTTCTCTTTATTTATTTTTTAAACCACAATATTGCTTATGATTGTTAAATAACAGTTGAGTCATCACTGGACATTTCACACAAGTGTTCCACAAGCATTACTTTTTCTCTTTTGAAATGAAGGTCTCAATTTTAACGCTAGTAGCTGCACCTCCTTTCTGTCAGTTATAATTGAAACTAAGTTTTCTTGTGAATAGACAAATGGGACACTTGTAGTTTTCAAATACCTAGTGTGGGAAAATTTTCTGTATATATATTTACCACACTGTACAAAGGTTCACAACCTACAGTGTAAGTTGTACTATAAATTTACCAATTACTGGTAAGCAATAACCAACTGTAGTACTAAAATTCCTTAAGTGCGTTTTCCCCCAGCAATAAGGAGTCTGTTTCATACTTGCCTCATTATCCCGACTACTGTTCTGGACTTCAGCACATGGAAACGTCAGAGACTCTTGCTGCTGGAATGAACATGTCTGAGCTGAAGCTGTGACCACACAAGGAGACTCCACTCCATCATCTTGTTGGGAATATAAGCCAATTGGGTGGTCCGCATCATCATCTTGTGAAGTAGAAGGAAAGGAAGGTCCTACAACATCATCATCATCATGCAGAGCGGAAAAACACCTTGATGACCTTTGGTCATTGTCTTGCCAAGTGCGGAAATCAAAGGGAAGCTTTAGATTTACTTGAGGATATAGTTTCAGTGGCAATAAAAAAGGAAGGGTCTTGTCTTTTGCACTGTAAACAACAGGAGGGAAGAGTCAGGAGCTTCTAGAGAAGTACACTGCATAACCCTACTGAGCCCTACGGACAAACACAATACACAAGATGCAGACATAATAAACCGCATCCAGATTGGATAGTGTCCTACTAGTGGATCTCCTACAGGCTCTATTACAATATGTGCAAGTGATAACACCTCCAGCCAACAGGACCCTACCAAACATTTACACACTGGCTTCACTTAAAGGGGCCATAGATAAGGGCTTAGTGAAGCTATCACTGTATGATTTAAATACCTCCCACTATGAAGACATGCTTATATATAAAGAATACAAATGAGATGTTCCACTACTAGAACTTATGCTAAGAATGGTGTACAAGTCTGCGGAAATAGTGGTTACCTGATGCCAATGTTCTGGCTTGGTAGCAATGAACTGCGGTGAGGATGAGTTACACTACAAGTTGATGAAAAAGCAGACAGACCATGGCGACTCCAGGTTGATAAAATGCATCCAAGATCAAATGGTAGAGAAGAGAATGTTTCTTTATTCACAGAGAGTTGCTGTGGTAATCTGGTCAGTCCATGTGCAAATTGAGTCACAGAGAGTTTCTGTATGGTGGGTATTCTGCTGCCCAGATTCCTTTTTCGAGTCCATAATCTGTAACAACCAGGAGAAGATAGTGCAAGTACTGTGTGTAGGCCAAGCATGGAGCATCCAGACTTGGATTTACTGCTGTAGTTAGAATTTGACCTTGATGATTCTAAAGATTTAAAATGTGGGTTCCACTGCGTGAGGAGGTGAACATTTTCAAAGGCAGCAGGCATGTGTGCAGAGAGCAAGAGGGATAGTGTCCATTCAGAAACTTGGGAAGATGAAGTAGAAGGTAGTGGGCTACTGAACATATAATCAGGGGGATTATACCTCATAAAGTCTGTCAAACAACTAGGATTTACTTTTATGTGAAAGGAAACAGGGAATGTAGAAGACTCGCATGCCTGCAGAGGAAAGGTGTCTGACAGATTACTGAAGCAAGCTGTAGCAAGAGAGGTAGGATGAAGATCCATATGTTGAGAAAGAAGATGGTCTCTACTTGATGTAAGGCACACACTTTCTTGCAACATTTGTCCTGACTGACAACTTATCTTCATGCTGACACAGGTGAATACCTTCAACAGCTTTCTAGCCTGAAGCTGCACACCTCCATATGGAATAACTTTTAAGTTGCTAGGTAAAGACTTGGACCTGAAAGCAGTCTTGCATGGGGCACTTAGCCTATTGGCAATTGCAGATAACTTCCGCAGCAGCATTTGATCCTGGCGGCATTTCTGTACAACCGTAGGTTTCATGTAAGTAGTAACAATACAGCTCTCTGTTGCAGAAACAGGCTTTAAAGCACCATTTGAAACAACATTTTGTGATGGCAAGATCCTGTGGCAAGCACCAATAGCAGTTGAGGTGTATGCGTTAAAAGGTTCCGAAATTTTGATGACCGGAGTCTTATAATTTGTGTTCAGGCTTTCTTGGACTGAAAGGTTCTTACAATTTCTACTTGGCTGTTTTTTCAAAGGGACAGTCATATGGACTTGAGATCCGTGTTGCCAGTGGCTACTTAGTATTTCTCTTTTATGGGATTGTCTTAACGGGCGAGGAAAACCGCTTTGTGCTTTCTGAGAAAGGCAGCTAATGCCACGGAGTACATCCGAACTGGCATTCAGGACACTTTTCCCTTTGCAAATCTTTGGTCTTTTTGCTTGTTGTGCAGGGAAACAAGTAAGGCATGCTGACTGTCTAGGATGATCTTTGGTTAAAAGGTTAAGATGTTGCTGATCAATTAATGACATTGATTTGTCATGAATTTTTATTTTAGAATTAGATATATCTTTCTGGAACTTAACATGTCTTCTTTTATGTCCAACTAAACCATGTGCTTTTTCCTCATGTTTCATAGAATCCTCCACAAATAATTTAAACAGAGGTTGAATTTCATTTGGAACAATTTCCTGAAATCTTTGCGTTAAACTTATATCTGCTACTGTAGAAGACTTGGTACACATCAATGTAGTTGAGGATTGTTTATCAAAAGTGATGTTTGACCTTAATCCAAATTCCTTATCTTCTAGTAAAGGCTTTGGCTGAAAAAAATAAAAAAAGGTCAGCAATAAACAAGTTTATTTCCTTTACATACTTAACATGTTTAAAAATTCTGAATACAGATAGGAGGCAATAAACAAAGGGTATGATCAACTGGGGGCCTGGACATCCTTACCTTCTATCAGGTAGAGGAACAGATAATTTAGCAGATCTCCCTTTACCACAGATCATTAACTCATACTTGTGACTTAAACAGGGAGCAATGATATCTAACACATCCAGAATACTTCTAACACCTTGGTGATGGTTCATAAGGATTTACCTGGGTGTAGCTACATTTTATTAATGGAATAAAGAGTCTCACATGGCATCTTACAGACCGAAATACAAGATTTAAAACATCATAAATTTTATTAATGGGTAAAAAAAAAAAATCACTAACAAACATTAACAACGAATATTCTTTCCATATTAGTTTAACCATAAATCCTTCAAACAGTAATACAATTCATAGTATTCACAAAAAATAGGATACACATTACTAGAGTATTTATAAATAATGTCCTGAACCTTCATTGAATTCTGTGACCACAACAGTGCTTCTACAGCTATGAGTACCAAGCCCGAGTATAAATCCAACTTATGTTTGTTATTCACTATATATTGTTATTTGTAATTATAACATGCTTGGTCACCCTGCCTTATTTCTTTTTTACATATGGATTGTCAATAATTTGAACATTGCTTGAATATATGCTCTGTTGTGTCTTTTTATTGCTCAGAACATTTATTTTCAAGTAATATTGTTATACATGTCTGCACTGCTCATCCAAGAGGTTGAGGACATTATTTATAAATACTCTAGTAATGTGTATCCTATTTTTTGGGAATACTATGAATTGTATTACGGTTTGAAGGATTTATGGTTAAACTAATATGGAAAGAATATTTGTTGTTAATGTTTATTAGTGATTTTTTACCCATTGATTAATAAAATTTATGATGTTTTAAATCTTGTACTTCGGTCTGTTTGGACATTGGAGTGCACCTGAGAAAGACAGCTTAGCAAACTCTGGTCTGTATTTTTATAGATATAATTGGTTTTTGAGTCTTCGGTAGCACCCGTTAATTGATTTAAAACCTGTGCGATTCAGTTTCATTGCTTTATTGATCTATATAAATGTATTACAACCGAGTCTACCCCATCTCAAAGTTAATAAGTGCTTTTATGACCCAAACAGAGCGGACGTTTAATTTGCACTGAACTCTCATTAGGGAACATGCATTGAAATAGGACATGACTTAGGACAGGCACACTAACGGACTGTGTACCAATCCAGACATCCTACTGGCCGCTATTTTATATCCACAAGAGTCAAAAACTAAGAGGTAGGTTATTGGTCTTAGTCCAGCTAAGGGCAGTGGCTTGAGGTGTGATTAGAGAGCAGATCTCAAAGCATCCTGCACTGATTCCAAACATAGAAGAATCAGATCTTTGGCTCTAGTCCAAACTTATCCCACTGGAAAAAGGATGGCTCATATAAAGTTCATTATAGTATGTCTCACAAGCAGTGACTACACTCAGATAAATTAAAATTACTCACCTCTATCTGTCCAGAAATGTCAGGTATAAGATACATACATTCTGAGTGGTTGAGCAGGACTACACAAGAGGTTTCCACATTAGGCACTTCTGTATTACCACATATAGCAGAGCTGTTGAGCAAAGGCCCTGGTGGTACTTTACATTTTACCTTGGGATCTTTCATCATAGGCGTGATTATATTGTCCTGCTGACAAGAAGAATGCATTTCAAGCTTACATCCTTTATTATTTGAACAGCAAATAAACCCATCACAGTCCAAAATTGTGGGTTTTTGTGAAGTACGTAAAGGCCTAAAGTCTGTGAGTTTATCACCAGTAACTGTTTCGCCTTTTAAAACAGTCCCAAATTCTTTTTTCAGTGTGATACTTTCTTTCATATTGCTTGACAAGCTACCTGCATTATCCTGCGCACACAATATGCCAGACACTTTACTTTTTTCTAGACAACCCTTCATATTTACATATGGTACAAGTGCACATTGAGGTGAAGCTGCAAGAGGAATGTGGCCTTCTGTCTGACCAGGCACTTTCAAACAGTCCGAGAACAAGTTTGTTTCTTTAAGTGTTAGTGACCAATTCGGCTGGATGTTACTGAAAAGCAAAGATTGATGCCGTTTAGTATTATCATTATGATTACTTGTGTATGAATAAGCACTTCCAATGTCTGAAAATCTGCTTGAGCTTTCCATTTTGAGACATTCAAGGTTATCAATAGGGGTTAAATTAGGATGTCCGATTGCCTGTATTGTACAGCAGGCATTAAGGGTCCCGGTTTCCTTGCCCGCATTGGAACTCTGATTATTCAGTGTACTGACACAATGAGAGTCCAACTTATAGCCAACAGCAGAAATGTCCTTGCAGTCTCCAGAGGAAAAGTTGCTGGAAGCTTCTGAGCACGGAAGGTCAGCACTTGGTCTTGTTAGAGGAACTGTTGAAATTAAATCAGGAGATAAATCCTTGTCTACATGGTTCTCTGAGTTGTTGGCACAAGTGAGTTGTTTGTGACAAGCACAGTCCCTACTGAGAGCAGAACATTTATTTGCAGCAATCGAAAAAGAACATTCTTTTTGGTTACTTGTTGTGGTATCTAGCAAATGTTTAAAAAAATGTGGACGATTTTCTTTACACAAGAATGTCTCCTCTAAGTTATCAATTGTTTTTTCCAATTCATTAGATAAAACAGTATAACTGTCAGAAGCGTTATTTTCCACAATGTTGCTTACATTCTCAATGAAAAGAGGTGTAGCTGAAACGTCCATATGTCCATCTCTTTCAGATGAGGCAATCTCCATTTCCTGATGGGCAGGTGCAGAATGCTGCACATCGATCTCTTTAAGATTTTGTGCACCATCATCCGACTCTTTACAAAAAATTTTGTTCTCCTGCTTCACAGTGTCTCCAGAAGCATCAAGACAGTCCAAATTTCTCTTGCTCAAAGCATGTGAGAGAAGAAGCAAATGTTTATCCTCAAGGCACATTAAGGAATCTCCATCTGAACTTTGGCTGTTGGCCAAGTGATCCTCAGATGACAAGACAGATGCCTGTTCTTCATGAACGTTAGTCAAGTTAAATGAGGCCTGGGGCTTTATGGTCACTTTAGGGCTGCACATTTCTGACAAATCCACGATAGACCCAGATTCATCCTTCTCCGAATGTAAAGATGCACCAGTCCCAATAACTATCATTCCCGAAGCACTGTCACTCAGTTTGGGCACAGAAGCAATTATAGTCTGATCATCTACAAAAGAAAGAAAAAAAGAAAACATTAACTCAGAAAACAAGTAATCATTACTTATCAGTATTTACTTCTCCCCAAGGTGCACAACAGGCCTAGTTAACCTGTATTTAAAAGGAGACACCTGCTCCTCACATGTGTTGTGGCAAAATGCCAGCTTTGGTATTCTACAGAAAAGCAGTTGAACGCAAAGTATCAAGCCAGAAAAACAGCAACAGATGTCCAATACAGGGATCTCCTCAGAAAGATCTTTTTTATATAAATGCACATTTCACGTTAGAAAAAAAAAAGGGCAGAAGTTAACGCTGTCTAGCATTCCAAACACATAGAAGAACCGAAGAAAACAAAATACTGACTGAAGTTTAAAACAAACAGAAAACCTATAATCTTATCAGAATAGTGGTTGGTGCCTTACCACGAAGCCTGTCATTGCAGATGTTGGTATCTCCCCTACCCAAGACAAAACATTTCAAGTAACTATGCTTGGAGAAAGTATAGTGCTTATGTACACAAAAAGTGGAACAGGTTCACGATGGCTGTCTAATTACAGCTGTTCCTTATATGTTACTGCTCTAAAGCTACAATGACTAGGACACTACCTGCTTGTTTACCTCTTTTCAGTTATCAAGTCCCATCACCCTGACTCCCCACTTTGTGTTTCACGTTAGTCGGCAAGCTCCTGCTGGTAGGACCTGCCAATTGGCTTATCTTTTCTGATCCTCCGTCTGTCCTTCTCCCTTCCATTTGCATCGCTATCACTGGCTCAGAATATTATTTTTGCCCACATACAGTGCACAGGTTTGACCTAGTTCCCTCCACACTTCTAATTCATCCCTTTCCTAATTTTTAAGTGTTCTGGAAGTCACCAATGCCTCTTCTTATTGCACCTATTTCCAGTTGTATTTTAATTTCCCCAAGATTTTATTTGTTGTACTAAGACATATGATATGTTTTGTTTTAACAAATGACTAAACTAAGATAAAATGACAAGCAATGCAAAGAAAACCAAAAAGAAGTTAGGAAACCTTTTAGGATCTTTGAATAAACAATGCAAATCCCCACCCCAATAAAGTGCTTAATGTAAATAAAAACACTAGTGCTTCTGTACCTTTTAGAAGTTGATTGGGTAGCTCAGGATGGATATTAATTTCTAGGATGTCAGCAGTGACTTTTAAGTCTGAAAATTCTTCCTATAATCAAAACAAAATAAAGATTACAAACATTTAAAGACAAAGAATAAAACTAGCCAGTTTTGAGGATAAAGACAGACAGATTGTGTTAATTAACATTAGAGGTCTTAGCAATGCAACAACTGGAAGTTTACAATGTGCAAGTCAATGTATAGATATAGAGTATGGTATACTTATTGAGTAAGGCACTCAAGATACAGATGTAGCCGTAGAAGGCTAAAGCTCCAATTTCAGCATTCAGAAATGGGAAGAGATGCTTGTTTTGTAGATTGTAAACAATACACAGGCATGCAAGATATGAAAGTGACAGAAATCTGTTCTGATGACAGTCAATAATGAAAACATTTATTGCATTTTGGAATAATCATCACTTACTGACTCCCGGAGTAGCAACTTTGGAGCAGAATTTGTGATTTCCATTGGGTCCACTGTTTCCCCAGTATTCAACATTACAACAGGACAAGGGTCAGATTCAAGTGTTTGAGGGGTTTCAACAGGCAGGTAAATATCTGTTTCTGATACGACCTCCTTTTGCTCATCAAATTTAACAGCTACCTGATTACTCTGGCTATAAATTGGGCTTTGACCGATTTCCAGCTCATCAATGAAGTCCACATGCTGTACAGGCCACTTGCATGTGGCAGTAATGTTTATGGAGGACTCAAAAGAATCAAGTGGGTACTGCTCCAGAATAGCAATTTCCATCATTATGACGACTGAGGTAAACAGGCATTTCGTCAATATGCCAGCATGTTGCTAAAAAAAATACAAAGTCAAATGATAAAAAGCTTCCTTTATCAAGCAACTACACTCAATATAACCCTCCTATATAAACACTTCCTATAAATCAACCACAGGACATCACATTTTGCATTGGTGACCTAGGGGAGCAAACAAATGCTAAGAGAATACCCTACATTAGAATTCTAAGTACATGGAGTTCCACCAGCTGTAAAAGTTTGAAAAAACAAAGTGGCGTTTATAAGTCACGGAAATCTATAAGACACACTGGGTAAATAAGTACAAGATGCCCTAACAATGTATTAAAATAAACCAAAGTCAGGCATCAGTTCTTATATTCCTATATGTAGGGGTTAAGGAGGTACCCAAACACGGTCAGATAACTCCTCGCCTATGGCGGTCCAGGCATCCCAGCTGTCACTTCAGTTCTCTAACTCACCAGCTCCCTCTTCCCAGTACAAATGTTCCCCTCTTACCCGGCTCTCACTCCTCCAATCCTGTCAGCCGCTCTCCCCCCGGCGCTCACTCCTCGGACGCTGACTGCCTCCGTCACAGTCTCCTCCCGTACTATCTCTCACGTCACTTCCTGACAGCTCCGTCCGTCATTTCCTGAGATGTGTCACGTGATTGCTTTAAAGCGGTCCCGGGGCTTCCGTCAATAAAGCCCTGAATCCGCCCCCCTCCCCCGGGCAGGAGATACCGGCAGGTGAATGAATAGCCAATGAAACCCTGAAACAGCCTTAACTTCAACACTCTCAGCCATCCTATCTCCCCAGCGTACACCTACCTCACCCCATCATTCCCACTCTACTAGAATGACCACTGTTATCTTATCTGTCTCCACAGGCCGGAGTCACCTGTGCTCAGGATCAGGGTACAGTCCACCATGAGAACCAACAGGGTGTACAAGCTGGTCATCCACAAGAAAGGCTTTGGGGGCAGCGGTGAGAGCAGAACAACACATTGTGTATACTGGATATGTATCAGGGGATTGCATGCAGCACACTAACTTTCTTTGCAGTTGATTGACTGGTTACCAAAAATCAGTTACTTGGGGGTAGTAGACTGACCGAAGGCAGGAAATATGGTTTACCACAATGTTTTATTTTACTAAGAGTTATCAAAGAATAAAAAGAGTGTTATTAGCTTGTTGATGTCTTCCTCATTTTGGATTTAAACACACAAACAGTAACTAATAGACAATTATTAGAAATCTGCTTTAATCAATCTAATGTAAACTAGGACAGAGCCAGATTCCTGGCTTGGTTTTTGCAGGCCCTCCAATGATTGGAGGGGGAATATATGGTAAAGCAAGGGTGTGCTAGGCACCCTCCATATTATCCAGACTTCCAATGAATGAATTAGTGGCAGAAAGAGAAAAGTAGAATGCCACTTTAGAGGTCATTATTATGGCCATATCTCCAGAAAGGCAAATACATTAGAGAACTGTACAAAGAGGAGCAACCAAAATGATACATGGCCTGTGTCACAAAACATACCAAGAAAGATAAGAGAAACTAAACATATTTAGCTTGATTGAGCAGAGAAGGGGAATAGCATAGCACAGTGTTTCTTAATGTTGGACCTCACGCACCCCTAACTGCATGTTTTGCGGGTCTTCTTGCTGGAGCACAGGTGTGCCCGTTACTGACTGTTACATTTTAAAAGCTCCACAGTTGGTAATCATTATATCACTTATTCTGTAGGAAGACATGCAAAATAATATGGACCGGTGTGAGTGTGAGAAACACTGGGATTGCAGCTTTGAAACATATCAAGGGGTATGTGTGTGTATATATATATATATATATATATATATATATATATATATATGTATATTACGCAATGGAGCAGACAGGATGGACGGTGTTTTGTTGTATCCAGTCAGGTTTGTGTTAATCATATAACAGAAGGAAAACTGGGAAATGGGTAGACAAATTGTTAAGAAGTAGAATTAAGAATTTGGTAAGCTTGTTTGTAGAGGGGAGTTTTAAGACAGTGCTTGAATGTTTGGAGAGTAGAAGGTGGGTGAGGATTGATATTCCTGAGAGTGGGTGCAGCTTGGGAATGTAATTGCTATCCTTATGTGCAGAAGAATCAGTCTACTGGGAGAGGCCAAGAGATGAGGTTAAAGAGAAAAGCTTACTGGCATCAGGAAGTGAAGGATTGTTAATGAGGATATTAAAATCACCTAGAATAATACTTGAAATGTCAGAGGTTAAAAAATGAGGGAGCAATGCAGAAAAGCATTGAAGAAATTGTTGGCAGACTATATTGGGAGGCAGAAGATCACATCCACATGGAGAGAGAAAGGGTTGAAAATGTGAATAGTATGTACTTTAAAGGATATAAAGTGAAGGGACAGTGGGTAGAACTATGAATGTGCAGTTTGAGGAAAATGTCCAACTCCACCTCCCCATTGGTTTAAGGGTATGAGTTAAGTGGAGATCACCATAACAAAGTGCAGTAGGTTAGGCTGTGTCTAAGGACCTGATTCAAAGTTAAGAAGCTGCTGCTATTTCTGTATGTATTTTTATGAACAGTTAAACTGTGCATGCGTAGTACCTTTCTTTAGGCAATCTCAATCTACCTAGGTTTTAAGAACGGTGATGCCTTAAGAGCGATTTACAAAGCCGTTTGTAATAAGCAAGAAGGGGTGTGCCAGGTCAAGTTAAGTAGGAAGATAAGAAAAATGGGTGTGGGTAGGCATTTAAATTGGGCAGATAGGACGTAGTTTGCAAAGTAACGTTAGTTCTTTAGCAACCTAAGAAGATACAAATGCATGGGAAGTTAAGGCTGCGTTTGGCATTCTTAAGTCAGTTAAGAACAACAAAAATGAGGAGCTTTCAAGGAAGTTGCCATACATATAATTGCAAACCCATTTGTTCTGATCTCCCTTAACTGTGAATCAGGTCCTGAGTTAGTGAGTAATATTTCTGTTAATGCAAGAAGGCTAAGGTCGTTAGATAGGAAGAGGTCATGAATGGAGGTTATTTGCATGCATTCCATATGGCATGTTTTAGACATTTTAATTGTGATGGGAAACGGGTACATTTGAGGTTGTCAATATTTCTATAGCGTCCAGAATGTGAATGATTTGTATTAGAGATGTGAGGAGGATGCAGACTTGGATCCAGATTTACTAAGCTGCGGGGTGGAAAAGTGAAGCTGTTGCCCATAGCAACCAATCAGATTTTAGCTGACATGCTGTATTATGTAAAAAGAAAGTGAGAGCTAGAATCTGGTTGCAATAGGCAACATCTCTATTTTTCCAAACCCACAGCTTAGTAAATCTGGCCCTTGGAGATATATTAGCAGTTAATAGGAGAAGAGGATTGCGGGATCTAGGGGTTGTTATATTGTGGTGACCATTAGAGGATATTAGAGATAAGCATTTAAATTCAGAAGTTCATGTGTGTTAAGTAGTGGAGTGCAGAGCAGGGATGCTAAGGAGAGATAGTAAAGAGTGTTATGATGTGAAGAAAAAAAGCCATGTAAGATAGGAGAAACAAAAGTATGGCAAACATTACTGACTGGAAAAGTTTATGTAGGTGATGTATAATAGAGATAGAAAATCATTGTAATGCTATAGACTGGACATGAATGTTACTGTGTTGTACTGGTCATGTCAAAACAATGGTGTCCTCAGTCCTCACATTAATGGATTGTATTGTACATCCTGATCGGCAAACACTGGAATTGCAGTTTTGACTAAAATATGAGCAACAATTAAAAGGATTATATTTGACTTCCAGTCACCTAATATTGGTATCATCAGATGGCCACACATATTAGGGAATATTAGTAATCATTTTACAGAATTTACAAGTGTCTGATAATGATCCAGATGAGCCTCATATCCTTTGCATTTGTAGTGATTTCATTATGGATTTTTTGTGTTTGCATCTTGTTATGACTAAAACTTGCAAATAAAGTGTCTTACTGAAATATGAAAAGGCATTGCTTTTATTTAACTGAAGCTATTTAGTGCATGAGGATGGCAGCCAATGTGCAATTTGACCATTCTTCAATCCCCTTTTCACCGTTTTTTTTTTCCTTGTTACGAAAGATAGGTAAGTGTTTGAGAAATTGGCATTATACATTAATCACACGAATATATATGAAAGCCGTTCTCCATCAATTTTAGTGTTTCTGGTCATTGCGGGCTGTCTGTTACATTGTTTAGTGAACAATGCTTTATTTTCTTTCCAGATGATGAGCTAGTAATAAATCCCAAGGTTTTCCCATACATCAAGCTTGGAGATATTGTGGAGATTGCTCATCCCAATGATGAGTATAGGTGAGAGAGGCATCACATTGAATAATGACAGTTTATTGACTTGGTTGTATTAAATGCCTATTGCGGGTGGATGAAGCTTTTGCTGCTAAAGCCAGTACCTAACAGACACTTAAGAACTCCAACAGAAATGTTTGATGTATTGTCAGAAGTATGTTATACCGCGTTCAGATTACCAGCTAAAAGCCGGGGTTTTCATGAAATAGCCGGGTTTCATGAAAATCGCGGCTTTTTCTGCCAATCTGAACGCGAACCACGGCTCTCTCTAGCCGGGTCTTAGACGTGTCCCTGCAAATCCCCAGGGTTTGAAAACTCTGGGGATTTGCAGGGCTGGTAATCTGAAGGTAGTATTACTCACTCTCTGTGTCATTGATACTAGCATAAGTTGACTCCATTTATTTTATTTTATTTTAAATTAAATGATTTTTATTGAACATTTCAAAGTCAGCAATACATTCGTCATTATACATAGACATTGCACAGTAACCAAAAATCATGAGCAACAAAGCCTGTACAGAATATTTAAACATCATACTATATGCGTGTCCTTGGGTCTAACTTACAGTCATCAGTTAACCAACTAATAGAGTGTAGAATTAATAGTAGAGTAGTAGAGTAATAATAAAGGGTATCCTGCAAGGTTACATAGCACAGACAGATCCACATGGTTATTCATTTAATAATAAGCGCTACACAGAGGTGTCATCGAGTGAGGAACCCCCTATAGTAGGCTGAATCCAACTAGCCATCCCAAATTTTATTACATTTCTGAGGGCATCCCCTACTTTTATAAGTAAACTGTTCATGAGATAGTGATGCGTTTACTAGTCTAAGCCAGTCACCAAACAAGAGGGGGGGGGCTGGTGCGCACCAAATCCTTGCAATACAAACTTTAGCCCACATGCAGAGAAATTTAACATAGGTTTGTTTATACAGTGTAAAATGATCCTCCATCCCCACACCAAATATACACAATTTGCCCGGAAGGACCACACCCGTGACACCTATACAATTGAGAACTTTACCCCAAAACCACTGCACCTTTGTACAAGACCAGAGCAAATGCATAAAATGAGCCCCCAACTCCCCACATTTGGGACAGGCACTAGAATGTGAAGCATTAATCTTAGATAATCTGACTGGTTTGAGGTAGACCCTATAAATAATATATATTTGAATCTGTTGAAATTTAATGCTAGCTGTAAGCCCCTGGGAGCTACTCAGAACCCCCTCCCATTCTGCATCATCAAATGGGCCTACATCAATCTCCCACTGCATACGCAGACGATCCAGTGATGTCTTGACTCCATTTATTTACAAACTTCTTATTTATCTTCTTGCTTTCTCCAGTCCTCTCTTATTGCAGGTGAAGTCTCTGAAAGATGATTTGCAGAAAGGTACAATGTTTTTATCATTTTGTCTTTTTTTACTCTTTTTTTTTTTCCACATATGACCTTTACTGATTATTAATTCTGTTTGCAGAAACTGTTAGCGTTGATCAGACGGTGGCTCAGGTCTTTCGCCTAAGGGCTTACCAAGATGTCTATGTCAGTGTTGTTGACCCTAAGGTAATTTCATAGTCTCTAAAGTCCTGTTCGTATTACAAGGTCTTGTCTTGTGTGTGCTAACTCACACTGCTGCTGCAAAATAAAACTCTCATTTCTGTGATATATCCAAAAGTTATTATTGTGCTTTCTTTTAGATGTATTGTTATGAATACCAACAAATGTGCTCATTTTGTTTGTTTAATAAATAGGTAGTTGTGTTATACATCACAGTATTCTCATACATAAATAGAAGGGCTTGCTTCCTATGTGCTGTATGCCATGAAACAGGTTGGTCTTATCATACTGAAATGTATTGCTGTTTGTGTCTGCTTAGGATGTCACACTTGACCTGGTGGAGCTGACCTTTAAAGATCAGTACATAGGTCGTGGGGACATGTGGAGGCTGAAGAAGAGTTTAGTAAGTTGTAAAAGTAAAATCTTTCTGGATCATATTGAGGAGAGAATTGTATTTTGTTTTTCAACATTTGTTATTTATGTGACAAACCAATTGCCATGGACTTCATATATTGTATTTGTGCTCTTGCATAAATTGAAATCGTAATTTCAATGATATGTAAAGTAAATAATGTCTTATTAGAACTCAAGCAAAATTGCTAATTTAATGGTCACCCAGACTTTGCCTTGTTTTTATTAATGTAAAAATTGTATTACTAAATTTGTAATAAAAATACTTAGTTCCTCCTAAAATACACATTTTCCTCTCATCTCATCTGGGACACACTATAGACCTTGGGGTTAAAAAGTAGGATGCAAGAACAAGCAATAATAGCTGTGCTGGTGGTTTCTTTAGCTAAAATTTCTCACGTTTAAACAGACTTCTTGCCCTTCTCCTGACAGGTCAGCTCCTGTGCATACATTACCCAGAAAGTGGAGTTGGCTGGTATCCGGTAGGTAGCTAACATTGTGCTATATATGTGGTTTTACTTCTATTTTGTCTGCCTTTCTCTTTAAGACCTATGCTGGCATCTGCCAGTAAAGCAAACATGTTACATATCTATCTGACTTTATCATTGCAAAGCAAGGACAGGCACACATGGGGGCAGATTCAGATTTAGAAGCAAAACCTTGGCAAACCTTTTTTGTTTGTTGTTTCTTTTAACCCGGGATCAGGCTCATAAAGGTCATGGATATGATTGAGTTATACACTATTCTGGGGACAACTGTAATACACCATAACACTTTACAATATAAGTTTGCCAAATATATGCTTTAGTTATTATCTGTGTTATTGTATGTATTATCCCCTATGTGTGATTCTACAGAATCCTTGTGGTATTGTATTAAATGTTTAATATTTAATAACAATAATTTGATATCTGCTACATTGTAGAGCACAGGCTGGAGAGTTGTGGGTGAAGAGTGAAAAGGTGACCTGTGGGTACATCAGTGAGGATACCCGGGTATGTGTTCATTATTCATTTTATGTTATTATTGTTTGTTCGTAAGGTGCCACAAAGGGTACGCAGTACTTTCCAGTTAGCATATACTTGACAGAAATGATAAACCGGATGAGAAAGATTAACCCTAAAAATGAGAAGAATGAGGATACAGTATAATTCTGATATTGATAGACTGAGGTAGAGACAGAAATGAGAAGGGTTAGACAAGAGAATGGAGGGCCCTGCTCCTGCCAGCTTCCAATCTAATGATTTCATTTGATATTGATGTTTTGATGTTTCCATAATGTTTGTTACTTTTTGCAGGTAGTGTTCCGTTCTACCTCTGCCATGGTTTATATATTCATACAGATGAGTTGCGAGATGTGGGACTTTGATATTTATGGTATGTCTGTATAACACTGGAATACTGTGTCGTTTGTGCTTTGGATATGTCCAAATGTTTCTGTTTATCCTAAATACAAGTAAGCTAAAAGAAATGGTACAGTATTGTTTATTCATGGTGATTCTTTACCTCCTTAATGGATCTAATTAATGAACAATACATAATGACTGTATTAGTTTTGGAATATTATTAGAGCAATGCGTTTGGGTATTTAAACTTCTTTAATTACTAAGGTCCGGATTCACAGTTACAAAGTTTTCATCTTATAGACAATGTTTTAAGAATTGAGCTTATTTACGCTATTTACGTACCATTTCTGTACGTAGATTGCGTGAAGCTTACGCAATGTATGTACAGAAATGGTACGTAGATAGCATAAATAAGCTACTACGCATGCGTAGTAGCTTAATTCTTAAAACAACGTACGTAAGAAGAAAACTACATAACTGTGAATCTGGACCTAATTAACTAATCACTGCAATCAGTTCACTTCCAGCAATTCTAAGAAGATGTCTTGCAAAAATAAATGTTATTTCTTTGTGTATAATTACAAAACAGAGATGAAATTAATATCTTATTACTAATAATTATAATGTACTATTATTATTATTCTTACAATGCAGTGTAGCTTCAAGGAATGTGTCCCATCTTTCAAAACTCTCCTTTTTATTCTAGGATTTCTTTTCCCTCGATGGATATTTTAGCATATCGTTGTTCAGTATATTGGACCTCCTAATTCTCAGATTTCATTTTGTACCATTTGATAAGTAAAACTTCTATCATTTTTCCAGGTGATTTATACTTTGAGAAAGCCGTGAATGGGTTCCTGGCTGATCTGTTCAACAAATGGAAGGTTAGAAATATGTATTATTGTTCTTAAGCCATCAAGTTCTTGGTACGTCTTCCTAGTAAAACATACAAATTCCATGACGTGGCAGGAAACATGCACAAGTTTTTTTGTGAAATCCAATATTTATATAGTGCTGAAAGATGTAGTCTGTTGGAATGGCACTTATGGTGGATTCATATTTATTATAAAGGACTATTATACCTCTGTATGATGCTGCAGGTAATGTGTGGCGCCTTATAAATAAACGTTCATGATGGAACTAAATATTTGTGGCGGATTATATTGACAATCATGTCTCCTTTAAGAAAAGGCAGAAAATTTTGCTCTCTATATCTCCTTTTCAGGCCATTTACCTGTTTTTATTAAGGGATCTGAATATACTCATATACTCAGTACAATCCTATGCTATTATCTGCTACTATATAGCCACCATGCAGAAGAACTAGGTCTTTCTCACATCTCACAGACTGATTTTGGCCTCTTGTTAATATCCCTCTTAAACTAAGTCCACACTATACAATAAAATTCAATATAAAATATAGTTGTGTGCAAACAGCTTCTAAATGTCATTTGTTGCTATCGCCCCCTCTTATAGACAAGCAGTCCCAACGCTACCCGGTGCATGTAATTTTTTGTAAACAAAGAGTTGCGTCCATGAGCGTGAAAGCTAATAGCCAATATAAGGGGCTAAAGTGCTGAATGGTATTGGATGTCTTCTCTGTAGCTGTGTGCAACACTTCTGCCAAGTATGGTAGATTAGAATCTGGAAGACCATGCAATATTGCTCTTTAATAAATGACAGCGGTCTAAGAGTTTTGATTTCAATAAAGTGTTTTTCTTTTTTTTTTTTTCTTTTTTATTACAGTTTTATTTCCATTTTTCTTTATGTAATTACAGATAGGGGTTCCTTCAGTGCCACTATGTACTGGCAGCCCTTTTGGGCAACAGGCCCTGCTGGCACCTTTTGGTAGATTAGAATCTGGAAGACCATGTAATATTGCTCTTTAATAAATGATAGCGGTCTAAGAGTTTTGATTTCAATAAAGTGTTTTTCTTATTTTTTTTCTTTTTTATTACAGTTTTATTTCCATTTTTCTTTATGTAATTACAGATAGGGGTTCCTTCAGTGCCACTATGTAATGGCAGCCCTTTTGGGCAACAGGCCCTGCTGGCACCTAAATCCACAACAACAGAATAATTGTTTTATCTCTTTATACATATTGTAACCAACAACCCTCCGCCCAGCAAGTAATTGTTTAGGCACTTGGCCTTGTTGCATCTAGGAGGGGGCTGCACAGATTTTTGTCTGCCATGTCAAAGTGTTCTCCAAACAGAATAGTTTGACATGGCAGACACTGCTCATGCATGAGAGTCCTGCCCCACGTCCGTCTTCTGGTATTTGGATCTGACTCCCAGTATTTACACATAGATTAGGGAGGACTAGGTACTGCCTGGCAAGGTGAAATGCGCCCATGAGGACTCTAGACTTTAGTAGGGAGAGAAATATTTGGATAGAATAGGCTGTGCCGATACCTTCCTGTGGGAACGATCTATATAAGACTTACAAGGCAAACTAAATTGGATGAGTATATGTGATACTGTATATCTGTAATTACTATGTGTACTTTACCTGTTTATCCAGTATCAGATCCCCATAAGGCTAATTATATTGACCAATTTACATGATCTAATATTGTTTCTATCCTGTCTGCATTTACTGTGTGCACTTTATCTGCTTACCCAATATTGCCTATTGATTCAGACGGTGGTGGGATATTTAGCTATTTGACAATCTTATAATTATTTGTTTTTAATGATACTAATAAATGTGGATGTTTTATCTTTATAAATTGTGTGGCATATACTTACCATATCATGTCAACTAAGTTATTTAGATGTAGGTGTGTGCACTGCTAAGTAGTTATTCAGGGTCTCCTTCAGGCTCTTTGGGTTTAATTCAGTAAGCACCATCAGACAGGGCTCACAACTACTACTTTTCTTTATTCAGGAAAAGAACTGCAGTCATGAGGTTACAGTGGTACTCTTCTCTAGAACATTTTATGATGCAAAATCCTTAGGTATGTACAGAACTATATACTGTGTACTATCTGACTTGTTAATACATTATTAATAATAGTAATGATAGGTTTGTACAGTTATTTGAGAGCAAGTTTCTCTGCTTTAAATATTCAAATATTTTTTTATTGGAAACTCAATTGCATTAGTTCTTTATTTCTTGTTTGCTCCATACTACTTTGGGTTTGTGTCCACTGATTTGAATTTTTTTTTATTTTATTTACATTTTACCATTACTTTTAGAATATGGTAATTTTAACCTATTTTGTGTTGTCTCTTTTAGATGAATTTCCTGAAGCTCATCGTAACAACGCCACAATCATACAGGATCACAAAGGCCAATTCTATGAAGATTTTTACAAGTGAGTATAAAATGGAGAAACGCCCTTTCCAGTTTATTTTATTTAACGGTTCTTTTTGCATATGTGGTTCTGCTATTTTATATTTGACTCTGTTCATTTAGCTATTAATGGTGCCTTCATACAAGTTTATCAAGTGTCATTGTAACCTGGTTTCGTATGTTAGGATTTACAGCTTTAAAAAGTAAATTTTCATTGTCTAAATCTGTGGGAGCGATCTATATAAGACTTAGAAGGCAAACTACATTTGATGAGTATATGTGATACTATAGGCCAGATTTAATAAGCTGCGAGTTTGGAAGAGTGGAGATGTTGCCTATAGCAACCAATCAGATTTTAGCTGTCTTTATATAGTAAATAATAGGAAAGTGAGGGCTAGAATCTGATTGGTTGCTATAGACAATATCTCCACTTTTCCAAATCAGTAGCTTAGTAAATCTGGCCTGATATCTCTTTTGCTTTACCTGTATTTACTATGTGCACTTTATCTGTTTATCCAGTATCAGATCCCTATAAAGCTAATTATATTGACCAATTGTCTTGCACATCTGTATGTCCTAATTTAATCCATGCACTCGCCAAAGGAATTCTCAATGTAAACATAGCTCTGGGTTTTCATGTACATGTTCACAAATCTGGCATTATTATCAAAAAGTAAATATCCTTTCTTATGCTGGTTTTTAGAACTATCTTCAGAGCGGGTTGTATAATAAAAGATCCTATGATCCAAAGTAACCAATTGGATATATTTATGTTGATTCGTTTACCTTATATAAAACTAATGAGAAATGGCAGCAATGTGAAAAGTTGCACCTGCATTTAGTTAGTAACCTTCTATATTCTTAGGCTATATGTTAATATTCTCATTTATTACTCCAGGGTGGTTGTTCAGAACGAGAGACGAGAAGAATGGACATCACTGCTGGTCACTATAAAAAAGATCTTTAATCAATACCCTGTGCTTGTTCGATTGGAAAATGCAGGTTGGCAATTTGAATATAGAATTTTTTAGTTCTGTTATTGACTACAAACAAGCACTTTATTTCTACCTAACATTTTATTTTCAGAATGTTTTCCTCCTGGACACAACTCTACATCTGATCAGGGAAACTATCTAGAAGCCATTAATCTGTCATTTAATGGTATGTGTGATGACAGTATGACAATATGGGATGCCATTATGTGTGTCTGACATGATGCTTCTATTTGTGCTTGTATGATATAGACTGCTGTTTGTTTTGCAGTGTTTGACAAGCACTATATAAACCGGAACTTTGACCGCACTGGACAGATGTCAGTTGTTATCACTCCAGGAGTTGGGGTTTTCCAGGTTGATCGATCTCTCATGATTCTTACTAAACAGCGCATGATCGATAATGGTAAAAAGACTGTTAAAGTAACAATGAATGTGTTTTTAATTGATAGGATGGTAAGATACATTTTAGGCAATATATGGATACTAAATAAGGGTTTTTCTTTTTTTTTTTTTTATCTTATTTTTTTTATTTTGCAGAAATTTAGCAAACTACAAACAATGCAAATTGTGGTGTCCATAACAGTACAGCATCATACTAATATATACTGAGATACAAGTGAGATGTGTAATAGACACAAACTCAAATCAAAACTTGCACATAAATAAAACAACAATACTCTAACAAGATGATCACATGATAGGGGGGGGGATAGAAAGGAAGAATACACGTCAATGTTACTATCTCATATAAGTCCTGGCATAGACAGATTAATGCACTGAAACCAAGGAGACCAAACAGAATGAAAGCTGACAATTGGGTTATTTTGATGACTCAATATACTCCGTTGAAGATATATAGTTCATTCTATTTGAAAGGCTCCCTTGTGATGGGATTGCACAACAGTTCCATTTTTTGGCAATTAGAGTTTTAGCAGCATTGCTAATATGAGTTGCTAATATAAATGCTTTCCTGTTCATGTCAGGAGGTGGCAGGTGGAACAAAAGATGTAGGGGATCTTTCGGGAAAGCTGAACCTATAACTTGTTGGATTAAAAGCAAAATTAAATCCCAAAAATGGCTGATAAGGGGCATGACCACTAGACGTGCAGAAAGGAGACTACTTTACGGCCACATCTCCAACATGTTGATGAAACTTGTGGGAACATCCGATGGAGTTTTTCAGGCACAAGATGTATGATTAAGACGCGGCTTTTCCCCCTGCCATAGAAATTTTGAGCATTGAGACTGGAGTTGTGTTAACACTGAATTTGGGACAGGGACGGGAAGAGTTTGGAAGAGATAAAGTAGGCGCGGGAGAAAATTCATTTTGAAAACATTTATTCTGCCAAACCGAGAGATGTATTGATCCTTCCAGCGTTCTAGATCCCAGCCCAGGATGAATATCATGTGTGTGTAATTGGCCGATAGGGGGAAGAGTAGTGCTTGGTGATCATGATGCCTAAGTATTTGAGTAGGATTGGTCTCCTTTGAAAATTCTAGCTGGATTCTAATACTTGTAGTGAAGGGATATGCATGGCTGGGGCCTCAGATTTAGAATGGTTAATTTTATAGCCAGAAATCGAACCATATTTCTCAAGTTCTTTCATTAGGTTAGGAATAGATCTAAATCAGGGTTTTTTCATCTTGTGGTTTTCCAGGTACTTCAGACGATCAAATGCCTTTCCTAAAAACCCTAGCATTCATGTCTTCGTATGCTGTAAATTTCAGGTGTACCAAAAAATAACCCAACACTGGAAAATAAAGAGGAGTGTTTTTGGATTATCTGTTGATGAAAATAAACAATATACACATTTATTTAATTACATTGTTTGTGTTACCAGGTATTGGTGTAGACCTGGTGTGTATGGGAGAGCAACCTCTTCATGCTGTGCCATTATTCAAGGTGAGAGATCTTCAATTTATTATGTGTACAAAGCAAGCATAGAGGCCAGATTTACTAGGCTACAAGATAGGGAAAGGGGAGAAGTTGCCCATAGCAACCAATCAGATTCTAGAATTCACTTTCCTATAACACACTATAAAATTTCAGGTAGAATCTGATTGGTTGCTTTGGGAAACATCTCCACTTTTCCTTTCCCAGCTTAGTAAATCTGGCTCTAGGTCTGTAAATTGGCAATCATTTTGAACATTGTTAATGTGTTTGTTGCAGTTGCACAATAAATGTAATTCTGCGGACTCACGCCTTGTAGATGATTATAACATCCCACACTGGATCAACCACAGGTGAGAATAGGTGAGATTATAAACAAATGGGATAAGAAGTAAGTGGATATTCTGATAGTGTTCTCCTCTTCCAGTTTTTACACATCACAGAGTCAACCTATGAATAACAGCTTCACACCACGCATTAAACTGGCTGCTCGTAAGGTAACACATGAAATTATATTAAAAATAAAATAATAAAAAACTGGCGCTAATTAACTAAAGCTGCTGTATAGAGGAGTGTGTTCCCCTCCTCAACTCTTAATAAATAAGAAAAAACGCTTAAAGCGCTTAAAAAACCACAATTATAGTCAATTAATAATGTTGGCTTTAAAAAGAACTGCTCTGTTTGAAACTACAATAAAAATGTATTACTTTTAATTAATCAATTTAACCCTTAAATACAGATAAAATTTATAACTACAACTATCATTGTATATTGCACTAATATCACTGCATTTGTATAGTAGACATTCAGACCATATGTAATTGCACTTTGCCCATGGGTTTTTAAGTCCTTTTATTAAAGTGCATAGAGCCAAGTTAGTAACGGGAGTGACCGTTGTTGGTAATTGTCCACAGATCTTACCTCAGGGACAGTCCCTGAATCAACTCCAGACCTTAGGCTTACTGAACAGAATATAAAGAAGAAAGGGATATCCCACTCGTAGCCATGTAACAGCTATTGAGTCAATTTTTTGCTTTTGGCCTCTTGATAGGGGGACTACATATTAAACAGTTGTAGTGACAAAATTTGTATTTCTCCTCTCAAATCAAAGCTGATAGTTTGTACTTTTAGTCCCATATTCATTTTATAAATGTACCTTAAATATGTTTTAGTAAATGGTTAAAATAACAACTGTGTCGGTGTCCAAATATGTATGGCCCTATCAACATGTCTACTAGGAACGTGATTTCTATAACTATTGGTTTATTTGTCTTGGCTTTCATTTGTAGGTGATCAATGAGAAGGGCCGGATAGGAAGAGATCCCTGTAAGTTTGGCATGTTTTTGTATTTTGCTGTATGTAAGTTTGGCATGTTTTTGTATTTTGCTATATGTAAGTTTGGCATGTTTTTGTATTTTGCTGTATGTTCTGGATTAGTGCATTTTGTTTTTTTTTGTTTTTTTTAATGCATGTATTTTAGGTCAGCATCACAAACTTACATATATAAAGTAAAGTGCAATGACAGTGTTCCATACAGAACATGAATAACTAGGACATTAGCATGTCAAGAATTCAAAAATCAATGTTCAAAGATTTACATGCAAGATGGAACGTAAACCAAAATAAATTACAAAGTGAATTTGCAAGAGAAAAGGGGACATGCCCACAGATAGCAGGTACCTCTATGACCTAGGTGGGTAGAAGGAACAACTTCCAAGTAATAAATAGAATCCAACCATTTTCCCCAGATTTTCTGAAATTTGTCAGGACAACCCCTACAATGATACTCAAATCTTTCCTGTCCCGAGGAGGTATTGACCAGGAAAGCCAGTCCTCAACCGCAGGAGAGTCTGGGGCACACCCCATGCGCGCTATACAAACTTTGACCCACATTCGCAGCAAGCAAATATAAACCTGTGTGATTAACCTCAGCCTCCAGTTCCAGCCCAAATAAACACTATTTTGTATCTCGTGTGGTAAGGGAGACAAATGTGTTACAATACAAGCAGTAACACTTTCCCATAGACTTTAAACACGTGGGCAGGACCATAGTAAATGGAGAAAGTGAGGCATTTTTTTTAGGCACCAGTACTGTTTATATGGGCTTAATACATAGGGCCTGATTCAATTAGAATCGCGGCCCACGAGAGACAGGAAAATGTTTGCGCTGCGCATTTTCCTGTCTATTACGGTACCCGATTTTTATTTGCATCTCTATGAGGTGCGTATAAAAATAGAAAAAAAATAATAAAAATTCGCACAATCAGCATCGCACCGCAAAACACGCAGCTGCAATGCTAATTGAATCAGACCCCTAGGTTAGGATATCGCATTACTAGAACACGAGCTAATTTTCATAAATGACACATTTCCTCCTCTTCTCAAGCTCTAGGAAGTCCAAAAGAGACAGAGAATGCTTTACCCATACAAGTGGACTATGACGCTTATGACTCCATGGTGTTCCGATTGCCTGGCCCATCTAGAGCACAGCGCACCACTCCCTTCAGGTAATCGGTAGAAAGCAGCAAAACAAAATACTTTTTAATATGGAAATATGGAATACCAAATGGCTATGCTCAATGTCTCAATTTACCAGTTTATATTTTTATTAGCTTAGTCACAATTAGAGTTTCCCTTTCATTTCCTCAGGCCTGTAAGAGAAGTTCAGACTCGGAAAAGCTCATGTTCTTATGATGCATCGTGCAGCCCCTCCCAGCAGAGTCGTCCCTTCCCTTCGGAGGAGGGGCGGAGCCAGACATCAGACGACAGTTCTCTGGGCAAAATTTCCAACATTCTACTTATACCACGGCCACATCTCCATCAATATGAAGCCAGTAGCTCTCTGGGATATACTAGTAACAGAGGTAACTAATAATAAGTATTTTTTTTTGTCATCCTTTCGGGGGAAAGAGGACATACATAAGTTTATAATGAATGTTGCACAAGCTTCATGTAGAGGAATTCCTTTCCTACTGCCACTCCTGCTGCTGTTTAGGGTTTTTTTTATGTTGTGACAGATAGACTTCTTACTTAGTACATAGCTTTTTCTTTCTAATTTTTCTTTTTTGTTTGTGGTGCTTGCCATAATCAACTGTTTGTAAATAAATAAATGGTTAATAAATAAGCTGTATAATAGTGTTTTTCTCAGAGGGTAGTTTTTATTTTTGCATTTTAAGTCTACGAATGGAACATTTTAGTTCAATATATTTTTTGTGAAAAAGAAGTCCTGCTTAGTTGGCAGTAGAACCCTTATTATGTGCAGTCTGTGAGGGGAGGGTCTGTGGTGTCTGTGACTGGTGAAGACATGGTGGGTGTGTTCCCCGAGCCAGCTTTGCTATACTGAACTTGTCAAAATAATTTCATACCCACAGTCTGTGCCCTTTTCTGTTATACTCCATCCCATCACTACTTGTACTCCCTTCCTGCCTTTATATGCAGTCACCCAGACCATGCTTGTTTACTTAGGCTGCGCCAACATCCTGGACCATGCTGACTGTTTAGGGTGTTGCAAGAGTTCTTTTGCCTTTGCCAAGAAAAAAAATTAGCCCCTAAAACACATGACTCACAGACGAGACCAGACAGATTTTTCTGAGGAATATTTGATTCTGATATCTCCTTAGATTAGTCTGACCTGACGTCTTTCTGCCAGAGTCATCGCACCAGTTCCACCATCCAAATGAAAAAAAAAAAGAAAAAAACAGATACTTTTTTACCTGGCCAAAATAATGTAGAATTTCATGTGAAGTCAAATTACTTTTGTATGCAAGGAGAATACTTTGCTTTTGCTAGGTGCAAACAAATAACAGACAAGCTTTACTTTTAAACTGTTATTTGGACTTGGGATAGGTATCATCACTGCTCAGTTCTACTGTAATTCATTTCTCCATTTCCAATTTTCTGTAGTTGTAACTTTTTTTCCTGATTTCCTCATATTTTAAAACTCTGTATCCACAAGTTCCAAATCTGTTCCTCCTGGCCATTTTTTTCATCCAGAATAGGTCTGAGTATGGCATGTTATTCAGTAAGGACCATACTGTCGTTTCAACCAAATATAGGGCTGGATCCAAGCTTAAGTAAGTGCTTGCAATTAGTTACTCCTGAGATAAGCCATGTTGCTTGCAGGGGAATCATATTTCATCTGTTGCAAACAGTATTAGAGTTGAGGTGGTGTTTCCTATCCCAAGTCTAAATAACAGTGTGATAGTAAAGCTGGTCAGTATCTGTGTGCAGTAAGCAATTCAAAGATATATCCCTGCATGCAAAGAATACAATTAACTTGACTCCCCCTGCAATCAACATGGTTTATCCCAGGAGTTACTAATTTCAAGCACTTACTTAAGTCTGGATCCAGCCCATAGGGCCTGATCCAGACCTATGCTCATGAAACGCTCATGTGCATAGCGTATTTACGCCAGCGTACCTCCGATGCACTCCCCTTGGCACTACTTAGTCGTGCTTAGTTTTGCCTTCTTACACCAAGCAAACCCTACCCTAACTTTTCTTATCGTAACCGAGGGCATCCGTAAGCACATTGTGTAGTTACGACGCTTAGCACGCCCATGCTGTACGATTTAAATGCCTCAGCCCACCCTCGGTGCGTATTTATGGATTTCGTATGGCAGGTACGCCCCCTCGAGCGTTGTTACGAGGCTGGTACGCTCAAGCCCATACGCTCAGAATTTCTGAGTGTAACATCTCCCCCCGCAGTAAGTACAAATGTCCGTTTATCCACTTATGACCATCGTAAAAACGCAGCCGAACGTAGGTCTGGATAAGGCCCATAGTCTCTAAGTTTTATCTTAAACAAAAGAGACTAATTCCTTTGTTCAGGGTCTTGAATTTTCTGGTGATCGGAGGTCTCTGACTGTCTTGAATGTGGAATGAGAACTTCAGATTTATCTGTATGGATAGTACAGAAGACTTGGGACAGTGCTATATGAGACTTAAAAGATTGAATAGATACAAAGCAGACCCCCACCTGGTGGATCAGGTCCACTATACTGTTTGGAATGAACATTCTGGAGCTTGCATTAGCACGCTGTACTAAGTCGTGAAGTTCTCTGTGTTTTAGTGCAGGATGGTTGCTCTACAGATCAGCTGTGCAGGGCTGCTATCTGGTGCTCAATTCACACATTTGCAATTGTTTTTTGTTTTCATGTTTGTTTGGAAGTTTTCCATGAGTGTTTGAAAACTTAGGGGAGGCCTCTGCATATTCCCATGGTTTGTGTTATTCAGATAGTATGGCAGCAAAAATATGTTTTTGGAAGACTAGATGTTTTATAGCAGTCAGTGTTGAAGGACATTCCATTACCATCCATAAAGGTTGTTGGTTTTAATACACTGAAACTAGTTGAGGAAAGGGCCTATTAAATACATTTAAACTAGTTAAATGCCAACTCCCACTACTTTCAATATAATCGCGTAGTTCAGTGTCTCCCAGATGGTGCTGGAGTATGAATTGTGAATACCAATATTTAGCAATTAAATATATATTTTTTTGTCTATTTTGCACTGTAAGGTGACAAGTTACCAATCACCTGTTTTTAAGAATATAGAACCTGATTCTGAGAAAGAGGTGTGTAAGTCCACACAAAAGAGGGGAGTGCACTCCCATGTAACTTTCCTTCCACATATGTCTCCAGAACCCTAACATAGAAACATAGAAAGTGACGGCAGATTAGAGCTACATGGCCCATCCAGTCTGCCCAGTTGTTTATTTAAAACTATACTGACCCTAGACCCTATTTACCCTCAATCTAGTTTGAGATTTAGGGTATCATTATATTTATCCCAAGCTTGTTTACACTGTTCTACTGTGTTAGCCTCAACCACCTCAGATGGGAGGCTATTCCACTTATCTATCACCATTTGAGTGAAGTCATTTTTCTGCACATTTCCTCTGAATCTACCACCCTCCAATATATATTCATGCCCTTGTGTTCTATTACACCTCTTTCTTTGAAAAATGCCACCCTCCTCTAGCTGGTCACAACCCTTGATATATTTGAAAGTTGCTATCATGTCCCCCCTCTCCCTTCTCTGCTCCAAGCTATACATGTTTAGTTCCTCTAGCCTTTCTTGGTATGATTTGTTACAAAGGCCATGGACCATTTTAGTTGCTCTTCTTTGCACAGTCTCTAATGTATTTATGTCTTTCTGGACATATGGCATC
>WWET01000317.1:739050-768312 GCA_011038615.1 Limnodynastes dumerilii
CTCCACTGATTACCTTACCATCCCCAGAAGAGATTCCATTTACTACAACTATCTGTTGTCTGTCCTGTAACCAAGATTGTATCCATGCAACTATCTTTAAGTCCAATCCCAAAGTTTCCAGCTTATTCAACAGTCTGAGATGTGGCACAGTGTCAAAAGCCTTGCTAAAATCTAGATAAGCTATGTCTACAGCTCCCCCTTTATCTAATACTTTACTGACACAGTCAAAAAATTCAATAAGATTTGTTTGACATGATCTTGCCCCAGTGAATCCATTCTGCTTGGGATCCTGTAAACCCTACCTTAAGTTCTCTGCACAGATCTGCATCCTTTGTAACACAGAAGTGCCTACTGCCGCCCCCCTCACCTTTGTCTGCACGCCTATCCCCTTGAATGCGGTTTTTGAGGAATGTCACGTTGAACGGATCTCCTAGCACACGGAACCGAGTTCTGTAAACTAGGAGATCTGTTGCGTAACATCTGCCTGAGGCATACGCAGTCCAGACACCTGACTTCTGTAAGCTACTTGCGGAAGCCTGGTGTTAACCAATAGAGGATAAGTGACAATGTGATGTAAGTGACATTGTAGATGACTTTATACTTACTGACACCAGACCTGATCCAGTGACTTTGCATATACAAATATTGCTTGCTCTGTCCAGTTGAGCACTGAGGCGACATGCAATGAGGCTGTTTTTTTTTTTTTTCTTTCAGCTCCATTAACTAGATAACAGTATATCAGTAACATTGTCTGGGTTTCAGTGTCAATACGTTGATGCTGAACTAATATTATTTTCCTAAATACTATCAACAGGTGTGTTTTCAACTTATTGAATGTGTTATTGCCATGGTAACATTATCACTTATACCCCCTCCGCCCACACACCATTATGACTCACTCTCATAGATGGTATTTAACCAGGCAGGGTTTACTTAAGCATGTTAAAAGTTAACAAAGGAGTGTTCCTGCTTCAATATATCCTGCATGTTACCTTTTCTATCCTTTAGCATACTAAGCCACAGTGACATCACTAGTGTGGTAACTCATGGTGTCTCCCATATGGACTGCCTACCATACCAAACCATACAGAATTCCAGCCCTCCTATCAGCCCCTTATGTCTCCAACCTTTTTTGCAGTCCCCTTTTATGCCTCCAGCCATTATTTTAGCCACCTTGTTTGTCTCCTGTCATTATTGTAGCCCTTTGTATACCTTCAGCCATATTGCAGTCCCCTTGTATGCCTCCTGCCATTATTGTAGCCCTTTGAATACCTCCAGCCATTATTGCTTCCCTTGTATGTCTCCAGCCATTATTACTGCCCTTTTATATTTTCCAGTCACTATTACAGCACCCTTATATGTCTCCAGCCATCATTGCAGCCCCTTGTATGCATTCTGTGATTATTGCAGCCCTCTTGTGTGTGTCTAGCCATTATTGCTTCCGCCTTGTACATCCTCAGCCATTACTGCTGCCCTTTATATGTCTCCAGCCCTCATTGCACCCCGCTTGTATGTGTCCTCTTTGTTTCAATTCACTTACCTACTATTTAAGACAAATCTTTCAATAGCAACTCTTGAGCGTTTCTACACTTTATATGTGCTCTGTTCCTGCATGACATCTATCTGTTAAATTGCTGTGACCTACTGATAAAGTACAACCCTCATCTCTTTCTTGGCTGCATTGTGCTACACTCTGCTTTTTATTAGCAGTAATGATCAACACAGTAATGAACCACAGCAGCAGTTCTCTTTTGGTGTGTAACAGATACCCACTAGGTTATGTACCACTGACCAATCCTCTCCTGCCCTCATTACCTTGTCATTTATTCTTTTCTCAACTTGTGTCCCTCCATCGACCCTAATTATGGTCCTGCTATTAGCACCTAAACTCCTTAGCTGTTTTAAATATTTTCTTCGGCAGCTCTGGCGTGCATTTAAACCACCTTTTGGCTCCATATCGACACTGTTTGTAAAGGATTGGATTGTTAGAGCTTTTCTGTTGATATAAGCTGCTTTTTATCTCTGATTTGGCTGCAATGGAATACAAACAATCCCATTAGGGTGAGCCCAAATAGAAGATTTTTTACAATCTAGATAGCTAGAACAGTAACAAGTTATAAAGCAAACATAAGAAGCTGCATTCTGCCTCATGTACTTTTTCTGTCAAATTACTACCTGATGATTTCTCAGGAACCACTTTCACAGAATGTAAAGCAACCATAAGCACTAATGACAGATTACATACAATTAATAAAAACAGCTCGCTGACTCCTTCATTACTAAAGATGACTTTAAAAAATCATTTAATATAATAAAACCTTTAGTAATTGACAATTCAAAATTAATATTTGGATGAATCTGTTGTATTTTCGGGCGAATTGGTATATTCTGAAAAATCACAAGAGAAGCCAGTTTTAAGCCACATATATTGAATAATCTGCTGATGCCTATACATAAGACACCTAAGGAAGAAACAAGAAAAGGGTTGCAGCTTTCCCACTATCACAGGTGTTGAAAAATATGATTCTGGATGAATGGAAGCACCCAGAGAAAAAGGTGGAGATGGGAGGAATCACCAGTTTTAGAAACGGCATTTGTGAGATTTTCCCAGAAAACTGCACTACCATTAGAGCATGTTAATATATTCAAAGCCTCCATAGATAAAGGCCTAAAACAGCAACACATCATATGGGGAAATTCTAAATAGCTTGTCCAGGAGAACCCTTTCAGACAGGGCGGTTGACTTTAATTAAGCTGAACTTTACAGACCAGGATGAAGTTTCAGAAGCGGACAGAATGGGGCATTTTAGATACAATTTTTGTGCTCACAGAGGAAGATGCATAGGACTGGAACCAGAATGACGCATAACAGGCTATTTACACATTCTGAGTGCGTAAGTATACTGTGTTACACATTGGAATGCACTACCAATGATTGTAAGCGATGGGTTGTGACAACCCATGTGCCTATAGCGTGTATGCCTGGTGGGCGTGGTAGGCATTTATATCCTACAGTAAGGGCTTATTTAAGCCATAATGAATGATTCTTCATTACGCACCAGCCCTATTTTACGTGGGATGGGTGCGTAAATGTCAATGTAGGTTTCAGGGTAAGAAAGCGCTGTATGTGCAAGGGGGTGAACTACCCCCGCCCGTGTGAAGAAAATGATGCCCATTGTAGATAAGATCATTTCAGATATATCTTTTAAACAAAGTTTGTGCAATAAAAGCAGTTTTAATGTTACATAAACACTGGTGTCCTCTTTATATAATATGTGGAAACCTATATTTATACACTTTACCTATACCAGGGCATCATTCAAAGACTGTTTAATCACACAATTATTTGATAACACAAGACAGAGACCGTGTGCAAAGAACAATTTCTTTCTTGCTGCCACTTGTCATGAAACAGTTCTGCAGACATATCCTCTTCCCTCTATTTCACTCCCCAATAAGTAGATCAGTCTGTTTATATATAAACGTATTCTGTCAGTCCTGTAGAAGGGCTGTTCCCTAGCTTTTATTTAGCAGGCTCTTCCATGTATAGATAGTAAGTAATAACACTAATTCCTTGTTGGTGCAGTGTGGGTTTACTGCTCCTTCATAGAAAGTGTGGCAAAAGGTGGCTTCTCAGTAGGCTGTTGTTTACATTGCCTTTTGGGACATCTCCAGTGGAGGAGCTGAACACCCTTTTGCCCATATATTGATGTAATTGTATAATCCCTTTCCCCAAGCATTTTATTAAGTGCAGTTTGTTGTACTCCCTGCAGCACAATGAAAATCTTAATTTTTTTTAAAATTAATTACTGTAATATTACTGTATTATTTATTCTATTTTACTCATTTCAGGGAGCATTGTTTAGTCAGTTGTGTCAAAATAGTCTGCAGTGCCCTGTAGTTTGCAGGTTAAGGGCATGGTTAAGCTTTCTATGTTGGATAGCTTTACCCATAATAATAATGCTTGAATTGAGCCAAAACCTCTGTACGTTTGTTGTTCAGAGATATGTGATTATATGTGACGCTTATATGTGGATATATCTGTCTTTACTACAGACTTTTTGGAGAGGATGATGGAATCTCAGCAGCGAGACTCTAGTGCCCCTGGGAGGTTCCATGTGGGAAGTGCAGAATCTATGTTGCACATTCGTCCAGGGGGATACCATCCCCAAAGGGCTCTTATTAATCCTTTTGCACCATCACGCATGCCAATGAAGCTCACATCAAATCGCAGGAGATGGATGCACACATTCCCAGTGGGTATGTCACATGTTGCTACTGTACTGCTATTCATATAGGGCTGGATCCAGACTTAAGTAAGTGCTTGAAATGAGTTTCTCCTGGGCTAAACCATGTTGATTGCAGGGGGAGTCAAGTTAATTGTATTCTTTGCCTGCAGAGTTATATCTTTGAATTGCTTACTGCACACAGATACTGACCAGCTTTACTATCACACTGTTATTTAGACTTGGGATAGGATACATCACCTCTCAATTCTAATAATGTTTGCAACAGATGAAATATGACTCCCCAGCAATCAACATGGTTTAGCCCAAATGTAACTTATTTCAAGTACTTACTTTAGATTGGATCCAGTCCATACTTCATAAACTCTCCTTTTTCTCTGTCAATTGATGTGAGTATATTTATCTTAAATCAGTTTTTTTCAAATTCTCTCTCAATCGTTGCAGGTCCCTCTGGTGAAGCCATACAAATACACCATCAAACCCGTCAGAATATGGCAGACCTGCAGGGTAATGGTCAGCGAGAATTTGTTCATTCCTCAGCAGAGCTTCTAGAGCTGGCCTATCATGAAGCCACTGGAAGGTAATGGCTATAGAGCAGTAGAAGCAAAGATACACACCTTATTTGTGTGAATGACTGTTTGTTGTTGTTGGGATACCAGCTTTATAATCAGAAGAGCCATCTAAACATTCAGCTTGACCATGCATCATGCATGTGTTAATTTGAGTATTTTTCAAATGGCTGTCATGACAGATGGAAAATGTGTATGGACAGTGACTGCATTTTACCATGCATGTTGGAGTGTCAAATGTAGAACGTTTCAATTAAAATAAATAAGAAAGATTTGCAGGGATATTATAATTTCTTTCTAATTTGTTAATGGTTTGTGCCCTCCCTCAGATCAATCCAGTTTTCTGCATACTTAACTATTTAGGGTCAAAGTGCTGGATCCAGAACTAAGAAAGAGAGCTGATTTACAAATGCAACACTGCACATGTGCAGTACCTATACTTTCACAAGGAAATGCAGCCACCCAAATCCTGAGATCCATGTGGATATTAGGCCCAATGTGTAATAATAAACATAGACCTACCAAATTCCTCCATTTTTAATTTTAGAAATCTTTTTATAACCGATTTCTCCCCTTAAAAAATAACAAATAAAGAAATGTTTACAGCTTAATTATTCATTTCAGTTTTCTGCAGCACCCTCTGTACATTCTCCTGTCTTTCTCATCATAGCTAAGTAGTTCCATTGGTAAAATCTCCTACCTATTCTTGCTGGTATATATTTATTAACAGGTTTTTATACAGTGCCATCAGATTACAATTTTTACAATTGTAACAAGGCTGGATAGTAAGAGACTGGATTGGTAAGAGGGCTCTGCTAGCAGATTTATAATCTATAGGACATTGGCGATTGATATACAGGGGCAAGTGCTATATATATTGTATCATACAAATGGACCAGCTAAGTTGTACGGTAACAAGTGCTCAGTGCTCTGTATGATCCAGTCACACAGCATGATTATAAGAGGGGAGATATGGCTATATCAAGAGAGTGGAAATTAGGAACTGAAGAGAGAAGTTGTTGCACAGATTGAGAAAGCTGATTAATATTAATGAAATTAAGATTTCTATGGGTGTTAGAAGGTCCTGTAGAACTAGACAGCAAAGGAAATTTTGCAGGTAAAAGGTGATGGTCTGAGAGAGAGGGTGAGGAAAGTTATTAAGACCAAAGATTGTGCATAGTTTAGAGAATATAAGATCAATGCAATTGCCATCCTTATGTGTAAGAGGATCACTCCACTGGGAGATACCAAGAGATGAAGTTAGAGAAAATAGCTTAGAGGAATGAGGAGCTGAAGGATTGTTAATGGGGATGTTGAAGTCTCTAGAATAATGGTAAGTATATCAGAGGATAAGTAGAGAGGGAGCCATGCAGAGAAGTGTTGTATAAATTGTTGGCAAGACGCGTTGGGTGGGTGATAGATCACAGCCACACTCAGAGAGAAGAGTTTGAAAATGTGAACAGTATGTACTTCAAAGGATGTGAAAGTAAGTGAAGGGACATTGGGTAGAACTGTGAATGTGCAATCTGGTATTCAGTTGTAATGTTGATGGGTGAAAATGTTGACTGTTGAGTATTATGTTAGTATTACATATATATTACATATATAATTACATTTCTAAAGTTTTATTATAAGCCGCCTGCATTACAATAAGTTTACAGATGGTAAAAACAAATACTACCATAATAGTCAACTGTCGATATTTTGACCTGTGGACGTTTTGGGTCCTATTTATTAATCTATGAAGATGGGGAAAAGCGCGAAGTGCGCCTATTCCCATCTGATTTTAATACGGATTCCGTATAATCCGCAAAGCAAATAAGCCACTGCGATCAGACTTCGGGGTCAAATGAATCGGTCCCTTTGATTTTCATTTTATACCAGACTCCTCCTGCTTTTAGTGTTGAGTGGCAGTGTATCGCAGAAAAGATTTTGGGAAAGCATTATCGTCACCTGTCTTTTGCTTGCAGGCATTGTGGTCCTCGCACACCTTTAGACAGCAGCTCCTGTGGAAGCAGCGAAGAATTCTCTGGAAGCACAGCAAATAATGGTCAAAGAAGCCATAGTGCAGGTGATGGTAGCTCTATATCAGGACACGGGAAGTGTTGGTGACTGTTTGAAAAGTGCATTTAATGCTGTCCTGTTCTGTCACTGCAGTTACTAACCACAAAGAGAGAGATTCCCCTGATGAGAGTCTGCTCTGCTGCCCTGAACCAAGTGAGTGAGGAGGCAGGGCATGCAATTTCACTTCATACTAAGGAGTGGTTCATAGTCTAGGTCCTAAAACATATTTGGCACATTTGCCTATGGATATTGCTCTTCTAACCTGTTACGTATTAATGGAAACTATGCACATTTTACTATTCCAGTATATTATTAACTTTGACCATTACTATAATAGTTCCTTGCAATTAATGTATTTATAAAACCAGGTGAATGCTTGTTGGGCTGTATGATGCTATATTGTGTTATCTGTGGTGGAGATGGTGTTAAGTCCACATATGTGGTAAAAAATAACCAGATATTCTATGTGGCAATTACAATTCTTACCTATAGTAGATGCGTGTCTGATCCCGATACATATATATGTATGTATTAACAAAAATGTATTAACTCTGTATTTATAGAAATTGTTTTGTTATACTGACCTTCATGTTGCCTCTTGATTATGCACTGTCTATGCACCTCTTTTGCTCACACAGCCTCTGATTGCTTGCATGTGTTATTCTAACCCACAACGTTCAGAAATAATGTATTCGTTAATTTTGTGGTGGCACCTGACTCCTCAATCTATGGTTTTGATTAAGCACAAAGTATTTCCCAATGCATGATGGGGCAAGATGCATCTTAAGCATGGCAATGTTAACCTTCTCTTTCTCTCTCTCTCTCTCTCCCCGTTTCTCTCCCATTTCTCTCCCAATGTGTGTGGCTCCACCATCAAATAACACACATCCAATATGCTAAATAATTTATCACCCCTCCATTCCTCTAAATGATCTGAAACCATGTACCTGAATCTTTTTTTTTTTGTTTTTCTACTTATTTAAAATTTTTTATGCCTTTTTTTTCATCTGCATTATCTTTTTCATACTCGCTTATTTTTATAAACTGGGCACTATCTCCAATGTCAATGCCCTCTTATCCCTCATGATTTCATTTATAATTTTATTTAATATTCTATTTAATCATAACTTTAAAACACTGTTTCATTCTGTCTTAATGCTTTATCATCTCTGCCAATTTGTCCTTTTTTTTCTCTTTTCCTTGGCCAACTCATTCTTCCACCATCTTGTGTATCTCAAATTTTCTTCACCTTGTTCATGGATGCGGATCTCTTTCACTTTCTACACACACATTATGGTCTCTGGGCAGTTTTGATGCTGTCTGCTCCCCCCATAGTGCCTGGCTTCTGCTGCACAGTTGGGGTGGATTGGAAGTCCCTCACCACCCCAGCTTGCCTACCGCTCACTACAGACTATTTTCCGGACAAGCAGAGTCTGCAGAACGATTACACAGAGGGTTGCTATGACCTTCTACCAGAAGCTGACCTGGACAGGTGAGATAGAAGACAGGACAAAATAATAGACATATAAATGAGTCTAATCCATATTAACATTTAGCGCTCGTGGTCTGATGGCACAAGCCTCCACCTGTATGCCACTTATTGCAAACAGCATATTGATTTGCTTAAATGGAACTGCTGCTACTGTGTTACTATGTTTTATGACTGGATAGTTGTCAGAAATCTGAACCTTTATGCTGGCTAATGCATGACAGAAAATAACGTGTGCAATTTACATGGTGGTCACAGGAGCACACGGGAAGGTGTCTCACAGAGACAAACAGGCGCTTAGCACTATTGTTTACCTTTGGCTCCAGTTCTAACACTACCTCAAAGCTAAATTATGCTTAAACTGATTTGAAACCAGACCCCAGAGGCACAGCCTTCCCCTCTAAGTTCTGCTGCAGCCCTTTTGTCTCCTGCAGCATGCCGTCAGGGTTAGTAAGAAACTGTATATATTGCATATTAACAACTAAAACACACGGACCCATAGATATAGTTAATCGATTTTTTTCAGCATGCCTGTATATAGTGGCAGGTAGGTGCACCCATCAACAACTGTTCTGCATTGTGTTGTTTTAAGACACTGTAAGAATGCCCTATGAGAAGACATCACTTGTGGGCTGAAATGTAGCTGATGTAAAGTATCTTTTTACCCCATGGTCTCACAGACGTGATGAGGATGGTGCTCAGATGACAGCACAACAAGTGTTTGAAGAATTTATATGCCAGCGGCTCATGCAGGGCTATCAAATAATTGTTCATCCTAAACAACCAAAACACAGCTCTTCTGCTCCACCTCCACTAAGCAGCAGTCCCCTCTACAGGCGAGGTACGGGTCCTTTTTTCTTTTTCACCTGAACCTATGGGATTTCTTTTCATGCAATCTGTACTGTGTCTGTTTAGGATTAGTGTCCTGTCACCGTCCGGAAGAAGAAAACCAGTATTGGCTCAGCATGGGACGGACTTTTCACAAGGTGACCTGCAAAGACAAGATAATCACGGTTACAAGATATTTGCCAAAGTAAGAGAAAAACCTCTATAAAACACAGTGACTTGTGTATAATAGATCTGACAGATCATAGTGCTGTGTTATATTTCTTGCTATGACTTGTGGTCTTTGGAAATCTATAGAATATACAAAATGGGCTGGATCCAGACTTAAGTAAGTGCTTGAAATTAGTTACTCCTGGGCTAAACCATGTTGATTGCAGGGGAGTCATATTTCATCTGTTGCAACCAGCATTAGAGTTGAGAGGTGATGATTCCCAGCCCAAGTCTAACTAAAAGTGTGATCGTAAAGCTGGTCAGTATCTGTGTGCAGTAAGCAATTCAAAAATATATACCTGCATGCAAAGAATACAATTAACTTGACTCCCCCTGATATCAACATGGTTTAGCCCAGGAGTAACTAAGTTCAAGCACTTAACTAAGTCTGGATCCAGCCCAATGTTTATTTCAGTAATTTCTATAAGGCTTATTCAGAGTTGTGAAAAAAATAAAAGCAGTTTGAGATTACAATCAGACCCATGCAAAAGGAATGCATTTGTGGCCCTATTTCCAGCCATAGGCATCTTTTTAGAAATCCCGCGCAGTTCTAATTGCATCTATAGGTGCATTGATTATATTAGTATTGTTATTGGTAATTATACCAAAAGTTGGGTAGATAAAATCAATATGCCTAAAATTAAAGTTGGATATTAAAGTTAGTCAATCACCAGAGGGCGTACAACTAGATTCCATATGCCAAATGAATCCCTCTCATTTTCTGAACATATGCAGTGTGTAAGATCATCATTGCCATGAGACAGGTGTACATTATACCAGCCCCTGTAAAAACAACTATTTTTGTTGAATTATTATGTGCAATTCATTGCAGTGGAAAGATGACAGAACAGTTGAAATACATTGAGCATGGGAGTAGTAGCAGCCCAGAAATCAACCCTTTGTATTTACTTAGTTACATAGTTCTCTGGGGTGTAGGTCTGCGGTACAAATGGCCCTTTATCGAAAGGGCCGATTCATACCTTTGAATTGCGAAGGTTCTCTGAAATCGATTGTTTCTGCCTCAAGGAGGAGAAACAATCAATTATCCCCGGAGCGAAGACTGCACGGCGAATGGTGAGTATTTCTCCTACCCTAACCCTTTTCCTAATTCTTACCCTAAGCCCTCCCTTCTGTTACCCTAACCCTCCCTTCCCAACAGGCAGACCCTAAGAACCTCCCCTACCCGTAGCCTAAACCCTGAGACCCCCCTCCCCGCAGCCTGACACTGTCTCCCCGTCCTGCAGCCTAACTTTAGGACTCCCCTCCCTGTAGCCTTACCCTAAGACCCCCAGTCCCCGCAGCCTAACCCTAAGACTCCCTTCCCTGCAGCCCGACTAGCACTGTCCCTAGTACTTACCTCCGGTCCGTTGCAGCAGCGGTTTCCGAATGACTGCATGCTTACCCATTCATTCATAAAAAATAGCAGTAATAGTGTTTCCTCCTCCCTTGATGGCAGCGTAGCATTGTGGGTAATTTCCATGGGGCAGGAGCCAATGCAGGAAAAAGGAAAGACACACCGAACATATAAATAGGCCACTCCTCCAGTGCCCAGTGTCTTTTCTTATTGTTTTGTGATAGGAACCAGCTAGTACTGTTAATGTTTTTTTATACTTAGTGTGTGACTTGCCTGGTGGCCAATGCCGCGATGTCCAGGGGAATCCTATGACTTGCTCCCTGGTCCACAAGTCTCCAGTGGCAAGCGAGAGGGTGGCGTGACCGGCCCATGTGTTAGCCTGTCTCCCCATAGAGGGCGGCGCAGGCTCTGCACACCAGAAATTACGCTTGTACTTCTTCCGAGATGCTAGAGCAAAGCGCTGCATGGCTGCGACCATTTTGGAGAGGCCCATTATAGCCTAAGGGACCCCCGGAGCCTATGGTATTTCAGGCTGGGAACATGTGCAGTAATGTGTTGCCGCCATTATACCTCATTTTAACATTTGGTAATTCACCACCCTGTTACTGTGGCAACTGAGCACTTGGAAAGTGGAGTCTCAGGATGAACATGGACACGTTCACAGACCAGGAGGTTTGGGTAAGTCAGTGTAGTTTGTGTAGATAGGGATTCATAGTTTTTTGGCATATTCATGATGTTTAGTGCAATATATGTATATGTTTGCTTAGGTCTGTAACCAGCAAAGAGAAACTGCCTGCTTCTGCTAAGGGCAAGCATAAGAGGCTAAAGATATCCAATTGTATTATATGTGATTCACATTTACCTGAAGATTTTTCTGGTTTTACCTGCTTAAATTGTTTACAAAGTCATCAGCAGCATATGAATATGAAAAATGGTCTTGCAGAGACCTTTGTTACTAAGGACAACCTAGCTAAAATGTCGCTTAAGAGACCCAGAGCATCAATATGTAAAGCTTCTGAGCAGTCTGAAGCAGAGGAAGGAGCATACGTACCCGGGGAACTTTTACTGTTGGAGACAGTAGCTTCTAAAGAGGAAGATAATATTAATTCAATATTGGTGGAGAAATTATTGAGACTTAAAATATAGAGGAAACTAAGCAGGACATGCAACTGCAGGATTTCATTTTCAAGGAGCTTAAGAAGAAAACCAGAAATTTTCCCAAATAAGGACATAATTTATGACACATGGAAATATCCAGACAAGAAGATTATGTACATGACTAGGATTAGTAAAATGTATCCATTCAAACCTGAAGATGCAAAGAAGTGGGAAGAGTCTCCCAAGAGAGATGCAGCAATATCCCGCATTCTACGAGAACTACTTTATGGAAGACGCCAGTGTGTTCAAAGATCCTATGGACCGAAAAATAGAGGTTAGCCTAAAGAAGCAGCACACTATATTAGGAGTGGCTCTTAGACCAGCGGTCTCAACAGCAGTAACATCTAGAGTGTTGAGAGTATAGGCTAGTGAAATGGAAAAGAACATCTCCAATGGAATGGAAAAGTGAAGTGAGCTAATAAAAACTATCTAAGATATTCAATTAGCAATTGAATTTATATGCAAAGCATCTATGGACTCGATAAAATTGGAAGCCAGGGAGGTCATATTTAAGAAAATTCCAACAAGGTCCATCCAGACAAAATTTTCACTACAGGGACAGAGAAAAGTTTTTTAATCCCCCCAAACAGTGACAACAGAAGAGTGAGCTCCTCTCCGTCACTGGCTGTGGGAGGGAGACTCAGACAATTTGCAAGCCAGTGGAAGACGGCAACATCAGACCAATGGTTGGATGTTGGAATTCAAGCCACGACCCCCACCAGATTTCTACGTAAGATCAAGGACACCTCAGATACAGGAAGTTATCCAGGCTCTCAGGGAATATCTCAACAACTTTCTACAGCAAAAGGTAATTACCATAGTCCCTTTGTCTCAACAGGGGAAGGGTTGTTATTCCAAGATATTTATAGTAAGAAAACACTCAGGATAATACTGGATCTAAGAAAGCTAAATCGATGTCTGTATGGAGTCAATCAAACCAGTAATACCGGTTTTGTACAGAGGAATGTTTCTGAAGTCCATCGATCTGAGGGATGCATACCTCCATGTTCCGTTATGTCACCTACATCAAAGATATTTAAGGTTCCAGCTCTTCCACCAACACTTCCAATTTACAGCACTACCCTTCGGACTCTCCACATCTCCGAGAACCTTCACAAAGTTCCTTGGGCTGGATCCAGACTTAAGAAGGAGCCTGAAATTAAGAGAGGAAAGTTACTCCTGGGCAAAACCATATTGATTTCAGGGGGGGTCGAGTTAATTGTATTCTTTGTATATCTTTGAATTGCTTACTGCACACAGATACAGACCAGCTTTACTTTTACACTGTTATTTGGACTTGGGCCGGGAAACATCACCTCTCAACTGTAATACTGTTTTGCAACAGATGGTTTAGCCCTGGAGTAACTTACCTCTCTTAGGGCAGGATTCACAACACCGGACGTATTGCATATATGTCCGGTGTTTCCCGATATTTGATACTGCGCATGCGCAGTATCTTTTTCACGTAATCTATGTAACTATTCATTACATAGATTGCGTATATGCAGTATCAAATATCGGGAAACACCGGACGTATATGCAATGCGCCCGGTGTTTTGAATCCAGCCCTTAATATCAAGCTCCTTCTTAAGTCTGGATCCAGCCCCTTTTCCCTATAATGGCAAATCTAATAGCAGAAGGCATATTGATATGGGCATATCTGGACTACCTTCTAGTATCGTGTCCTGCAGGTCTTACAAGCTTATTGTTGGTTCATAAATTGGGTGTCATCCTGGACACAGAACAAAAAAAGGTTTTTCTACCCCAGGAGAGATCAGTGACGTTGAGGGAAAAGATCTTGCCGATAAGGAGACAACCCTGGGTAACAGCGGAGGAATGCATGCAGACTCTAGGGTTAATGTCAGCCACAATAGATTCTGTACCTTGAGCAAGTGCACATATGAGAGTATTGCAAAAGTGCTTCTTGAGGCAAGGAACCAAGGGACATGCAAAAACTGATCTCATTAACAAGAGATGTAAGGAAAGATCTCATCTGGTGGACAACTCAAGAAAATCTAGCAAGAGGCATGCCTTTCAGACTACAATCCCCTGTTGTAGTGACCACTGATGCCAGTATGCAAGGTTGGAGAGCAGTATGTGGCTCAGAGATAACGTAAGGAACCTGGGATCCCTCAATGAGACAAGCACATTCAAATATAAGAGAATGGAGAGCAGTTATTGAAGCTTGCTTTCAAGTGTCAATCCATTCCAACAACAAGACAGTAGTGGCATATATAAACCACCAAGGCAGGGGGAAACCAGGAGCGAATTGATGATGGAACAAACAAACATACTACTCTCCTGGGCAGAAGAAGAGCTGTTGGACATCTCAGCAGTTTACATCGCAGGCGATGCCAATACAGTGGTGGATTCACTAAGCATAAACCAAATTATGGTAAGAGAATGGAAACTGGATCAGTCAATGTTCCAGCAGCTGACAAGATGGGGAATACCAGATATAGATCTTATGCCCACAAACAAGAACAGGAAAGTCAACCGACTCTACTCCAGATTCCGGGAGAAGAATCCTGTGGGGTGGATGCACTATCAAGGAGTTGGAGTTACCAACTGGGCTACGTCTTTCCACCAATATCTTTCATCCAGAGAATGATAACCAAGAATATGACTACTTGAGCAGAATTCATAGTAATCTTACCTTTCTGGCCAAGGAGACCATGGTTCCCACAAGTCCTCAAGTTGATCATTGACAATCCATGGGCATTGACGCCCTTCCAGGGATTTCTCTAGCAGGGGGTAGTATACCACCCAAATTCGCAAACTCTAAGACTGACGACATGGAGGTTGAGATCGCCAGCCTTTCAAGACAGGGTTTTTCTTCCAAGATAATTAATACCCCACTTAAGGGCACTACATCCAAGATTTACCACGGAATTTGTCATGGTTCATGGTGTCTAGTAAATTCCTATGAATACCTGTCTCCTTCCATGAATGTTATTTTGGAATTAGGAAACTAGGTACATTAGGCATTGAGGGAGTGTATCTTGACTGAGCCCTAAAGGGAAATTATATTCCTTTTCAAATTGCTTTAATTCTTTAATCTGGATAGACCTATAGAAAGGATGTATAGTGCCCAGGATCAGGCAACAGAAGTTGTTTCTCTACATCTAGGACCAGGAGTATGTCGAGGATCTATTCTAGAGAGGGACCAATGACAAAGATAATTGACTGCTCTGTATTTCCCAGGTTTTGGAAAATGTCTTTTGCATGATGTGAAACTGAAGATTTGTCACTATTACAACTACTAAAGCTGGCCACACGCTAGAGCGGTTATAGTGCCGAATTATCGCTCCAGTGTGTGGTGCCGATAATTTACTGAAATGGCCGATAATCAAAAAAAAATGGCTGCTGTCAGATAATCTAATCGGGTGGTTTGCAATAAAAATTATCGTTTATCGCTAGCAAAATCGTGCAGTGTGTGGGCATTTCAGATAATTGTATGTCCTCTCTCCCTGTTCGGCTATACAGCGCTGTATAGTCAGACAGGGAGAGAGGACATAGCGCTGCAGAACCCCACACACTGACAGGCTGCAGCGCTATGTCCTCTCTCCCTGTCTGGCTATACAGCGCTGTATAGCCAGACAGAGGGAGAGAGGACAGAGCGCTTGCAGCCTGTCAGTGTGAAAGTTGTTCATGGATTTATACCTCCCATAATAGACATAGTTGAATTGCTTTCATAATGTTTGGGGCTATGCCAAGGGCCAGCAACATTCGTATTTTGAAAAGTGATACCTTAAGCAATGGCATGGTTATGAGATTAAGTTCACCTCTAAACTTGAAAGGTTGGTAGTCAGATTTAGAGCAATTTGCATCTGACAGCCTAAAATTGCAGCCATCTGTGTTCAGTTTGTTTGGGTTATAATTTCTATAACCGTATTCTGCAACTGTATGCGTTCAAACATGCAAATACCAAGAAGTTTTGTTCTATATGGTTAAATACATCTGTCTTCATCTTAGAATTTTTTAGTACAGTATATCGGCTTCTTATACCCTTTTGTAAAATGTTATCAACTCTAAGCATCTTTTCAACTTCATTACTTGATTTGCATGTGGCAAAATAATTTAGTCACCAGGTCACCCCACCACAGTGTCATGAAGACATCAACTAGAAAGCTAAAAAATGAAGTGAAATATTTTTTTATACTGGTACAACATGCTGGATCTATAAAGAGTAATAGCAATTGTTGAAAGACACCAGTTCCTTCTTAGATTTCTATTTAGTCAACTGTGAGGTTTGAGGCCTTCTCACAAAAATGGTAAATCCTACAATACTTAGGGGTGTCGAAGTTCCCTTATCTGCACGATATGTCGAGGTACATTTTTTTTTTTCTAGAGAAAGACCAGACTTTAGAAACTCACAGTTGGATCATCTAGCTTAAATGTAACTGCTTTCTTGGGTAATTTGCTTAAGGCAATTGTTCTACACCCTTAAGCAAAGCACTGTATATAAAAACAAAAAGGGGTGGTGTTCGCAAAGGATGAAATCCTCTGCATCATTATTTGATCAGAAAGACTCTCATGGTGTCTAAGAAGGTACTTCTTTCACTCTACTGGTGACTAATGTGTTTCAACCTTCTCAAGTCATACTCCTACTCTACCTGGGTCTGTCTGCTGGAGTCACTGGATGTGAGCCATTTAGACTGGGACTTAATGTTCTAAGTCAATGCTTACAATAAATGCACTTTGATTCAGACTTCCTTCCATTAATACTGATTATCTCAGCTGACGTTAACTGCTGTCTGTTGCTCTGATACGTGTTTTGCTTGCTGCAATAGAGCTGATAAACCGGAAAAGTAAAAACAGAGACTAATTCTTGTAATATAAGTGATTAATCTGATTACTGAATTGGCTATGACCACATCATTTGTTAAAGAGTAACCCGTTGTATCCTCACAGTAAAGAACACCTTTCAGTTCAGAAAAGAGTACAAAATGTATTCCTGTAAATCTATGTGAGGGATGCTGCATTCACAACCCTTTTTGGATGTTAATATACAGCACATATTGAAGTGAATGATGTTGTGGTGTCTTCTCCTTTCAGGACTTCTAGTTTATAAACTAGGGATATACAGAGGAGGAGGGTTATAGAAAACGAGACAAAGGATGTGTTTAAGTTAGAATTAATTAAGTGCCACCTCATAAATGTTATTAACTCTTTTCCAGTGTTTATCTGTGTCCACAGATGGAGTCTTATAAATATGTTTAACAGCGAGTACATTTTTTTTTCTCTGTGTTTCTCATCTTCTAGATATCCATATGAATCAGCCCAGATCAGTTACACCTATAACTTGTGTCCCTCGCACTCTGACTTTGACTTTGTGTCTAGTTGGGTTGAGTTTTCCCATGAACGACTGGAGGATTATAAGTGGAACTATTTGGATCAGTACATCTGTTCTGCTGGCTCTGAAGACTTCAGGTAGCTTATATCTATGAATACAGTTGGTATATTTATTTTAATCAAAAGTGTGATCTAAAATATTAATCTTATTTAGTTTGATTGAGTCCTTGAAGTTTTGGCGCACTCGGTTCCTCCTCCTTCCTTCTTGTGTGGGACCCACCAAACGCATCACTGAGGGAGAGCAAAGGTGTGACCTTTATGGGGATCGTCCCAGATCTGAGCAAGAGGAAGCACAGCTTTTGGATGGCTTCTTGAGATTTGTAGAAGGCCTGAACCGTATCCGTAGACGTCACCGATCAGATCGCATGATTCGGGTATAACACAATCGTTCTCGCTTATAGGACCTGTGCATCATTATATTACTTAAATGTGGTATTTCATGGATGTGCCACTTTTATTTTCGTGTATCTAGAAAGGGGCAGGCATGAAAGGAATGCAGCTCCCCTCTCACCCACCAGAACCCCCTGGACCTCCACTAGGAAAGAAAGGAACCTCTGCACTCTCAGCATTACTGGAGATGGAAGCAAATCAGAAGTAAGAAGTTCCATCTCCCAAGCCTTAACTCAAAACATTCCAAATCTGCATAATATGGAAGCACAGAGTGGATAATAATTATACAATGCATTTTCAGGGGAGAACAACAAAACCTTGTTCATGCTGGGAAAGTGCCTTGTCAAGCCACAGAACCAGCTCTCACTCCAACTTATGTGGATAGTCCCCGTAAGGTAAGATAGAAAGTATATAGAATGGAGGTTTATTAATTAGAGATTTGTCTATCTTCTGTAAGTTCCCAGGCCTTCTGGTCAGTCTGTTCTCCATGTTCCTATGGGAGATATTCTTTTATATATTTTGTGCATAGATGGGACTAAGACCAGTACACTGATCCTCGGCTATTAGAATAGCTACTTGCTGCATTTATCTTAAGATGCTCTTGGGAGAAATCTTATGTTTTCGGTCACCTACGTCATTGCGTCTTCTCTGCATCATGGCCACAAGACTGAATTGAATATCCCCCCTGTGTTTTTTTCAGACGTGTGATATTCAGTTCGTTCTGTCTCTGTCTGTCTGTCTGTCTCTTTATACTCTGTCTGCACTATCACTTTCCTCTCAGGATGGGGCCTTCTTTATGGATTTTGTTCGCAGTCCACGCACAGCACCATCCTTCAGCATGCAGGTAAGTATCTAAATGAACAGGTACCTGACAGCACAGGCTTTTAAATGGACTGGTATATGTATTAATTCATCTAATTATTTTAGTTTGCATTAGTTTAACGGCTGCCACTAATATTTTTTTCATTAATATCTATAAAGTCATATAATTCCTCCTAGGATTGATTTGTGTAACTGTGGAAGCATGTTAACTGTATTTTTTGTCGTCTATTTACAAAATACTTATTTGCATGTTGTTTTCATATATATGTATATAATGGACCTGATTCAGAATTACGTATGCATGTAACTTAAGTATAGTAAGTTACGTGATTTTCAACTGCGCATGTGCAGTAACCATTTGCGTACGAATCTTGCTAACGCAAATTGCATACTTAAAATTCTGTTCTGAAATCACGCCTCCTCTCCTAACTTAAGAAGACTGGGAGGAACACGGAATACTAATTATATTTCAAGGCGTGGTTATTAACTTGCGCGCTGAACTTAGGAACGCATTTATGCGGATCTTAAGGTAGCTTTTCAGTAGGTTTTCATATTCTGTACTTAACTGAAGAACACATAGGTTTTCATATTCTGTACATAACTTAAGAACACATGACTTTTGTAATTTAAGGCAGCAAGCTTTCATTATTAAATTACATGCTGTACCTGTTGTTAATTAAACGCTTTAGAAGCTACTCAGAGGTTAATAAACAATCAAGTATGAATGAGAATAATCTGGTAAAATGTTTTGCTACATGTTTGTGTATTTATGTGATATGTAACTTTTGTCTAGTTTATTAATACTCATTATTAGTTTAACACAAATATCAATATATGTTAAATAAAATGTTAACAAATGTTTTATATCTCTTTTATATCTCTAAAGTTAAACTTAGTAAACTAAAATTAAATAAAACATGGTTTTGCCCAGGAGTGACTTTAAGTTCTTATTTTAAGAAGATTCTTAAGTGTGAATCAGGTCCTAAGTTAGTGTCTTAAAGCCTGCATTTCATTTATCACAGTATTACACACACTTTTGTCAGTATAGTATAAAAAAAACCCAAAACATTAATTAATTGGTCATCATAATGTAAGTTGTGAAATTTGAAAACATTTAAATAATAATGGTAACATAATTATAATAATAATTGCACATTAACATGTACAGTTTAAAACTTTCTACAAATATTACATGTAGTGTTCATAGTGATTTCCTGTAGTTACTTGATTAAATAGCAATAATAGACAGCTCAGCATCATGTGCAAATGACATACTCAACATAGGTACGCAATTTCCGTACCAAACTTATGCACAGAAAATGTCCGCGCTTAAAATGTGCACGGACGTAATAGTGGGTGTTCCTATTATTTTCCGTACACGTTTGCGTTCCTAATTTTTGTACTTATGTTCCGTACGTTCTTAAGTTGCGCACGCATTTCAAACGTAATTCTGAATCAGGCCCAATGTCTTCACACAACCTACCTCCTTACCAGTGTCTTGCATGTCATGGAAATGCATCATTTATTTGTCAACTACATTTTCCACAAAGTACTGAAATGGACGAAAGTTATACTTTTTTTTGAGGCAAAATTCTTAAGAAAAAAGTACACAAATTCCGTTGCTAAACAAAACACTTCATGCAGAGCTTTAAAATTCCACTAAACTCCAAAAGCCTTGAGTAATTAACGTTTTGTCATTTAAAAAGATAAAGGTAAAATATGCTTTTAAAGTTGGAAGATATTGCGCTATAGTTGAGATTTGTAGCAAGGAGAGAAAAACTACTACTTTATGTTTGTGCGCCTGCACTTCCAGTACGGCTCTGGGTCCTTCTGATCTTCTGTATTGGAAGAGTTTCTTATGGCGGGTTGGGATGCGTACAGCATATGCGCTAGGTGGGAAATATGTTAATTGTACAGTAAGGGTGTTTTTCAGTCCTTACGACCTATCCAGAGGTAAGGTCTTGCTATTGAAAAAAAAGGCAGAAACGCACCACCTATGAGAATGAGTATATAAACTTATAAGATGTTAAACCAATAAGAGTAAAAGTCTTTTCCTCCACTAATATCAAGTATAAAATATAACCTTTATTAGACTGTAATTAAAGTATGTAAAAACTGAGTCCCATTAGTTCTGTACATTCCAATAGTTGTCCATGTATCTCACACCTATATATAATTATGAAATCTTTCCTCACTAAAATGTCAGCCAACTGGGATAATAATCAAGAGATCACATAGACCTGTTAATGAGACTACCCTTCTTAATTATCAATCTATAATAATTATTTCTACAAGTACCCTGGAAACATTCTGACACACTAATGACCTTTAATTTGAAAGGGTACTCCATCTGCTTATGGTACTGGGGTCCCGCTTCCCGGGGCACGGAGTCTAACTAGGGCCTTGTCTTCGCTAGAACCCCTGATGATGAGGATAGTCTGGGCTGCAGGACACCCAGCAGGTCGCAGTCCCCGGTAGACGTAACCAATACCAAGAACTGAGTCCAAGTAGTAGAAAACAGAGTCAGTCCAGAAGAATAAGAAACAGAATACTGAAACATAAGAAACAACGGCCACACAGAAATCACCAGGGTACAAATAAGAACAAGGGACAGGCCAGGTATCAGGCAGCAATCAGAGGTAAATGCTTGATAACAGCAGAGCAGGCAGCTAAACGCTATAACCAGCACCAAATAGAGACCGGAAGCGCCTCTGCCAATGCAAGGCAGAGAGGATCCCGCCGAGCGCAGTGTGGAGACTTGTCCTGGTAACTAGGAGATAGCCAGGATGCGTCTCCAGGGGAAGAAGGCTCGCATAAAGGCAGGAGGCAAGGAGAGGCAAACAACGGAGTTACACGCCGGCGCGGCGTGTAATACCGTCATTACATTATAATGGGTGTAGGTCACCACTGCCAACAGCCCTTTTTTGAAAGGGCCGTTCTCTCCCAGCCAGTTCGTAACTGGCTAAGAAATCAATTTCTTTTTTCTCAGAGGCAAAGCAATTGATTCATGGAAGACAGAAGATGCTGCTGCGAAAGGGTAAGTATGAATTTAACACCAACCCTTTTCCTAATCCTTACCATAACCCTACCCTTTCATTACTCTGACCCTAAGATTCCCTTCCCTGCAGTCTGACCCTAAGGGCCAGATTTCCCATTCAGCAGGTTTGGAAAAGTGGAGATGTTGTCCATACCAACCAATCAGATTCTAGCTGACATTCTCTAGTATGCAATAGGAAAGTAAGGGCTAGAATCTGATTGGTTGCTATGGGCAACATCTCCACTTTTCCAAACCTGCAGCTTGGTAAATCTGGCCCCAAGACTCCTTTCCCCACAGCCTGACCCTAAGACTTCCCTACCCACAGCCTGACCCTAAGAATCTCCTTCCATTACTGTAACCCTAACCCCCCTGTTTCCTCAGCCTAACCCTAAAACTCCCCATAGTGTAATTCGCCTCTCGAGTCAGTGCTGCGGCTGATGAGACGGTGGGGTCTGCGCGGCGTTTCTGAAGAATGAATGGATAAGTATGCCGATTGGCATACTTACCAATCATAAATTTTTTTGATTTTTTTTTAGAAAATGCCATTATTTTTTAAATGGAGACAGCCGAAAATTATCTTTTGGCTTTCTTTGCATTATAATACTGCTTTGAGGAGACAGTATGGGACCTTTATCTTAATAAATGCTAGCGTTTTCTGTACACAATAACTTTATTGTTACAAACAGTTATATATAAGGCTAAATATTTAGCCAAGCAATAAACTGCCTTATAAATTAGTCTAATGTTTATATATGTCCCCACTCATGGGAAAGTCATTTATAATGCAGATAATCAATACCCAAATAATCAGTTACTCGTAAGGGGCCAGACCGTGACCTACATGCGCCTTATGGGTGCAAGAGGTCATTATGGCCGTTGTCATAGCGTGTTGCTTGCCCCCTGCACTCTCCGCTAAAGGTAGTATATCTGGACACTTACGTGTCCAGATTCCTACCCTAACTTTTACGACTAGGTCTGCAGCCTTACGCAAATGTGGTTGTAACGGGGGCTTCCCCCATCCCGTCCCTTAATTTGCATGTCGATCTCAGCCTTCGTCAGAGATACAACTGTCTTAAAAGGGGGGACAGTACATTACGTACACCGACCATTACGGCATCTTAAGAAGGGTGTGTGCATGCGCATAACCTCCCAGATCGGGCCCAATGTTACTGATTCTTCACTTACATCTCATATATTACTTGGGTACCCCTTTCAGTAAATAGTGGTTAATAATACCCTTCATCTGTTACAAATATAGGGGTAGATCCAGGACTCCGCTTCCAATACGTTTACTAGTGTAGCGTATTTACGCGAGCGTACCTTCTATACACTCCCCTAGGCACACCCCTTGAATGTACGTACTTTGACCGATTTCTGCTTTTCAAACCCTACCTTAACTTTTGACAGGGTAACCGCTCACGGCCGCACACGTACGTATAGGCAATGCGGACTTACGCAGCTAAGCACGCCCATACTGTACAATTTAAATGCAAACCTCCGCATACATTGCGTAATTTAGGCATACTTTTGACTAATGTAAAATTGGCACGCCCACACGTATGAATTTACGTAGCAAATACGTAAATGGCCCACACACTCAGAGTTACGTTAGGTGACATAGCGTATCATCTGTCATGCGCATGTGTAGTAAATACAAAATCGCAAATTTACATGTTTGCCAGGCGTAAATTCGCTTGCAAGCGTTGTTCTGGATCTGCCCCATAGTTTTTAATTTATAATCAAAAGCCGCACTCAAATGATCAATCTCCCACCTTATCTCAAAACAGCCTCAGTATACAGAGATAGATCTGGATTATTGTATGGGACTACATGGGTGGGAGTATATTGAAATGGTAAAAGGCCATACGAGCCATGTCATTTAGCATTCTTCCAAACCCATTGGTGCTACTCCACCCCTAAATAATGTATTCACAGAAAAAAAGGAGGGAAAGAAAATAGGATAACATGGAATGCACTCACAGGTCCACTTAAGTGTTGGACAATTGATGCATATTTATATTAAAAATAGTCTTTATTTTACATAAGTAGGGAACTCGGGAGAGGAATGTGGCCATGATGCCAGCAAAATATAATTAAAAAAACAAGAAATGTATTAAGTGATACACAAGACAAGGTTATGTGATTAAAAACATAGTGGTGAGAGCATGAATTAATAATTAATTACCTATAGTAACTGGGGCAACCAGTAACAAAGTACTTCTAAGATAAAAAATGATGGCGCTCTAGAATTAAATATCGGTTTTATAACAAGGAGTTCCTCAGCACATGGCCAGATAATATCAAAATCAATTACTAAGTATTTAATTAAATATCTCAAAATGTTTTATTTATTTATTCTTCAAAGTGAATATCTGGTACCTATGTTATCAATTTCCAAAATAAGCTGTCAATACTCAATTAATAATCGAGGTATTTGTTGGATCCTATTCTAAATTGTCACCCTCTTACAAAATGTGTTTAAATGTTATTGCAAGCCACCTAGAGAGCTATACATAGTAAGTATCAACCTTCACACAAGAAGGAACTGTGAGCTATTGAGAAACTAATTAGATATCCAATAGTTACTTTATTCTAATTACAAAGCCATTGCCTATTACACATTGATATCTGAAGATTTATAATGTCTTCCCACAAAAGAAAGGACAACACGCGTTTCGCTTGAAAGGCAAGCTTTCTCAAGCATCAACTTGCCTATCGGGTAAGTATATTTAAATGAAAATGTAGACCAATAAATGGAACGTGTTCAAACCCTTCCTCAGAGCGGCCAGTCGGCATATGTTCTCTCAATAGCGGGAGTGTCCTGTTCTTACCTTCTTAGATTGACAGCATTACTGGCTGTTAGGAGTATTGCACCATTATAGGTACAAGCAAAAAATGATTGATTAATATGATAGAATGTTTCCATAACCTGTAACAAAATGTCCACATAGATAATATGAAATTATACCAAGCAATCGTGATCTTTGATCAATAAAATCTGCTGTAAGTACTAAATCAATTAATTAGAAGAACAATTTAATGTGATAAATGGAACTTCTTCTAATTGGTCAAACGTTTTAAGCAGTGTACCTCAAGGTTCTGAGCAGGGACCACTCCTTTTTAATAAATTAATGACCTTGGTGATGGATTAGAGGGCAAATGTTTAAATTTTGCTGATGACACTAGATAATAGAATCAGAGAGGGATGTAGATTCTCAACAGAGGGACTTGAATAAATCTTGAATCGACTTGGCTGTAAAACAAAAGGAGATGTTGGTTCTCAGTGACCAAATTTGTATGGAGCATAGGTAAGTATAGGCCAGGGACACGAGACAGAACTAGAAGCTAGGATGCAGGTGGCTTGAGATTTTCATCAGGATAGACAATGAATAATAATAACAAAAGTAACCAGATGACCTGGTGCATGGATGAGCAAAATAGAGCCAACTTACCTAGGAGACACCCCTTAAAGTCTCCAAAATGGCTGCTGTGGATCAGCTCTCCCTGTCAGCAACTGATCCCAGACATGCCCTTAAACAGAATAAAACCAGAATGGAAGCTGCTCAATCAATTTATTAAGTAAATGTTAAACAGGTGATGGCTTAGAGAGCAAGGTTTCCATTTTTGCAGATGACACCAAACTATGTAAGGTAATAGAATCTGAACAAGATGTAGCGTCTCTGCAGAGGGACTTGAATAAACTGGAGGATTGGGCGGCCAAATGGAAGATGAGGTTTAACATAGATAAATGTAAGATTATGCAATCAAAAACAAGCATGTAATCTATAAATTTAAATGGGGTAAATTTAGGAGAATCTTCAATGGAGAAGGATTTGGGAGTACTTGTGGACAATAGACTTAGCAATAGTGCTCAGTGTCAGGCAGGAGCTGCAAGGGCCAATAAATTATTAGCATGAATAAAAAGGGGCATAGATGCAAGGGAAGACTGTAATATTGCCATTATATAAATCATTGGTAAGGCCTCATCTCGAATATGCAGATTAGTTCTGGGCACCAATCCATAAAAAAGATATTGGAACTAGAAAGGATTCAAAGAAGGGCAACAAAATTGATCAAGGGTATGGAGTCATTGAGCTATGAGGAAAGGCTAGTCAGTTTAGACATATTTACTTTAGAAAAGAGGCGTCTAAGAGGAGATATGATTACTATATACAAAAATATCATGGGTCAATACAGAGAACTTTCAAAGGAACTTTTTACCCCAAGGACTGTACTCAGGACACAGGGGCACCCACTAAGGTTAGAGGAAAAGAAGTTTCACAACCAGCAAAGGAAAGGGTTCTTTACAGTAAGGGCAGTCAGGATGTGGAATTCACTGCCAGCAAAAGTTGTGATGGCAGATTCACTGGATATGTTTAAGAAAGGATTAATAAATTTTTAGCAAAAAAAGGACATCCAGGGTTACCGGGACCGCTAATTTAAATAAAGGACAGTAGTGGAGCCAGGGAGAAATAGGACGGCCATCTTGGGTCAGCAGGGATATTTATTTATTTATTTATTTTCTGATTGCAACAGTTTAGAGGTTACTTTATACGGATTAACTTCAAATATAAAGATAGGGATCGCAGGATTCCAAAATAGGTTGAACTTGATGGACTATTGTCTTTATTCAACCCATCAATGTAATTTTCAAACTATCTCATGTTAAATAAAACACTGCAAAATGTAAATATCCCCACTTGCATACTCCATATCTATGATACATTGTAATTGCATAATCTAGAATGATTACATAACTAGTAATAAAACATCATAATATATAATAGATGATATATGATTATTCCAAACAAACATGATCTAATGTCAACAACAATGAATGTAAATGCGGAGTAAGTTAAGTTGGAAAAGGTAATTGTCTCATAATACTTTCACATCAAAAATAACAAAATAAACCATATAGTGTATAGTATAAAATACAAAATTAGCATAAACCATCTCCAATTATAATTAATAAATAAAATAAAAAAAACACTAAGAACTACAATATCAATTAAATATTGTTTAGAAAATCAATAAATTATCAAATTACCACATGTGAGATAAAACACAGTGCAAGAAACATACGTCACCACAACGTAATGTGTCAGTGATACATTATAGCCTAGTGACCTAGAATAAAACACAGATCTAACTCTGCAGTATAATTAAAAGTGCAAGTGCATAATAGGCCTTCCATCCCATAAAAATGCTGAATGTCGGGAAACTGAATAATGTGCATGCATCATCATCATTGTATTTATAATCTCTTATATACGTTCTGTTTGAAGTTATAATTTAAACATTTTGAATGCCAATGTAAAATAGTGAAAATCCCCATAATATGTTACCAATATATCTTTTTAAAGGATCCTAGGTATTAAAAAAAACCCCCTTCCTAAGCATGTATGGGTCTAATAGATAAAAAATCCATACTAATATGCAATTGCATAACAAAGTACTTTGTAAAACCTAACAAGTGTATAAGTCAATAAGCATGATGATATTAGATAATAAATCACAATAAGTGCTAATGCATCACATCTAAAAGTGTTATTACATTGCAGAATTAAGAAAACAGTGATTATAAATGTACATAGTGTACATAACTATTCCTATCTATTACTTAAATTGCACAGATTATGAAAGGTAGCATTTTTTTATAAGAGCAAATAATATAGATTAAAGAAGGTAATAGTTTAGGAATAGATATAAAATGAACAGGCTGTAACAAACCAGCAGAATCCAGGAACAATAGGATTACAGCAAGGAGTAATTTATTCATCTTGCATAGATGTACAGTAGATTTTATTAATTAGTATAAAAGTGAAAAATCAGTTACGGGAGTGAAAATCCGGTCACAAAATATTGTTCACCACTCAAATGGTAGGTCAAGAAATATTTATTTATCAGTACCCCGTAAAAGACTGCATATACGCAATCTACGTATCGAAACGATACGCAGATTACGTACAATAGCTACCACGCATGCGCAGTAGCAGACGGACGTAGTTCTGGATCCGGCCCAATGTACTTATATTATAAATAAACCCAAAAATATGATGGGAGGGTGCAGCAAATGGTGATCATAGGCAAACTATAGAGAGAAAGGGGAGACCTGTGGAGAGCAGGACAAGTTGATCACCTTATAGTGCACACCTAATCAGCATTGCTAGAACATGGCGGACAATCTAAACTTTAACATGGGGATGAATAAAACATAACTTTTAATGTGTAGTTTAAAATAAGATGGCGAAATAAAAAAGATTGATTGCTCAAATCAATTGCTACTTTGGTACTCTGTCCAGAGACAAGAATCACAGATTGTCCGCCATGTTCTAGCAATGCTGATTAGGTGTGCACTATAAGGTGATAAACTTGTCCTGCTCGCCACAGATCTCCCCTTTCTCTCCATATATATTTAATTGACCTCCTTTTTTAGAAGTTTCAAGCAACCACCCCTAATAATTAGAATCATTTTTTCAGTTCTGAAAGCTCTTATCCCTTTAAGGTTGGCTTTATGTTCAGTAAGAAAATGATGGGTGACAGAGGTAAGTTTTTTCAATTTACCCCTATCAGTGAAAGCATTTCTCACACTACCCACATGTTTCAAGCTCCTTTGTTTAAGTGGTCGACGTGTCTTACCGACAGCATGGACACAATAAGCAGTAAACCACTCCTACACTATAGCAGTCCATGTAGCAATTGATATGATATACTCTGCCAAATTTCTCACAAATTGACAATGTATTCTCCATGTAAACACAAGCTGTACATTGACCACATTTAGGTGAGTCCTTCTTTTTGAATTTGTCTATTCACTCTCATCAAAGTGACTATTTACTAGGCCTCCAACTGAGCATAGCTCTATTAGGTAAGACAGAATTCAACCTTGATTCAGTATGTAACACCTCCTAATGTTTTTTTTAGGATGCCTCTAATCTTATTCCAGTGTTTATTGAGCTGAATGGTGAATCTAAGGGTATCAGCATCACTGGGTTTTTTTCACTTTAGGGGCAAGCAATAATGATCTCTCTTCTATTAATTTTATATTGCGCTTTCTTAATGATTTTCCTACTATAACCACAGGTTCTGAGATAATTCACTTGATCTCTTCCCAAAGATCTCATTATCTGAGCAGTTCCGCCATAACCTGGTGAACTCTACCTTTGGGATACCCTTTATAGTTGCTGGTAGATGAGAGTTAGAGGCTTGCAGTAATGTGTTGACTTCCCTGTTATCAATATCTCTTGTCAATTTTAAATTGAAAAATAACTATTGGATAACTAACTCGTTTTGCAATAGCTCACAGTTCCTTCTTGTGTGAAGGCTGATACTTACTATGTATAGCTCTCTAGGTGGCTTGCAATAATGTTTAAACCTATTTTGTGAGAGAGTGACGATTTAGAAGAGGATCCAACAAATACCTCAATTATTAATTGAGTATTGACAGCTTATTTTGGAGATTGATACCACCTACTGGATTATTGTAACAAAATAACATAGGTACCTATCAGATATCCACTTTGAAGAATAAATAAATACATTTTTTGAGACATTTAATTAATTACTTAGTAATTGATTTTGATATTATCTGGCCATGTGCTGAGGAACTCCTTGTTATAGAGCCCATATTTAATTATAGAGCGCCATCATATTTGATTTTATAAGTACTTTGTTACTAGTTTCCACGGTTATTATAGATTATTTTTTTATTAATGCTT
>WWET01000317.1:768346-782004 GCA_011038615.1 Limnodynastes dumerilii
CTACTATATTTTTATTAACATAACCTTTTTTTGTGTATCACTTAATACATTTTTTGGTTTTTAAATATATTTCGCTGGCATCATGGCCACGTTCCTCTCCTGATTTCCCTACTTATATCATTCAGTAATTCATTCATTCTAGGGTTGGACATAATGGGATAGATTTTTTAATAATAACAAATAAAGACTTTTTGATATAAATTAAATTGTCAAATACCTAAATGGACTTGTGAGTGCATTCGCCATTACCATATTTTTTCCCCCCTTTTTTTCTGTGAATCTGTTGCAAATATGTCACTTATAAGGTCACTCTATATCAGAGCTCCTCAACCTTTTCTCACCCTCTGCACACCTAAGCCCTTCCCTGAATTCTGCGGCACACCTAAGCCCTTCCCAGAATTCTGCGGCACACCTAAGCCCTTCCCAGAATTCCGCAGCACACCTAAGCCCTTCCCAGAATTCTGCGGCACACCAAAAGCAAAATACACAAAAAAAAAAAGGAATTACAAAGTACATACACAGATATTACATTATTTTTTATTTGATAAATAAAAAAAATCGCAGCTAATAACTTTTTTTCTTATAACTAATTTACCTATGTTAGCCCCCCATCATGTGTCTGCAGCCTCCCCAGTAGCCCCATTCATGTGTCTGCAGCCTCCCCAGTATAAACAATCATGTGTCTTTAGCTCTCCAGTATTCCACATTCATGTATTTGCAAGGTCTTCCAGTGCTTTTTCTCCTGTTGGAGGCATTGCACCGTGGCACACTGGTGTGCCGTGGAACACTGGTTGAGGAGCACTGCTCTATATAAACAAGCTATCACTGGCTTTAACCAGCAAATGGATTTTAAAGTCCCTTCAATTAGGTTCTGTGATACCAATAATTGTAACAAAAAGTTTATTAAATGTACTGAATAAACTTCTACTCCCTAAAAGAGTGCTCACAAAAAGCATTCTATTTATGAACATGCAAGGGTCCCATACCGATGGTTCAGTCCATATCAGGCAGTTAAGCGCATAAGTTAAATTCTAGGAGGTTTGTGCTAACAGTAGAGTAGCAAAGTCTACAGCAGTTTTGCTTAAATGCTTTATTAAGACAAAACTGAGGTTCTCTTGTCAGGTTTTTATATAGGCTCCACAATAAAGCACATGGTATACTTGGACCAATCAGAGACAGAGGAAGTGTAAGTCAATCAGCTGAAGGCTGGGTTGTCTTGGTAACTTCAAAACACTGCTCCTTATATTGCATAGTGAATCTAGTCTATATTAATGGAACACCACAATTCAACTGTAATATGTTAATATAAGCAAAATATCTAAAGAAACATGAATTTTTAAATAAATGAACCTGGAAAAAAACTGCTAATTATCGAGAATAGCTCATGTTGCTCGGCAGAGTGGTAGTAAATATAATTCCAATAATATAATGTTCTCTTTAGGGTAAGAAAGCTTTTTCTTTATTTATTCATGAAAGATTTTATTTAATTTTAAATAAATCAGTATAAGTATAAATAAATCAGTATAAATCAGTATTTTCTTCATGCCAAATTTTTTAACACCATGTGGTGCCATTGCGATTCTTTCAATAGTCCCCACAAAAATAGGTCTCTCTTGCCTCTGGTTCTTGTAGGCAGGTTTGAGCACAGTGGCATAAGTTTACTAGAAAAGCTTTGATCTGTACTAAACCTACAGAGGGTAAACACTTTAATCATAATAGTCAATAGCCTCTATCAGACAAAACGTCCAGTAGCAGGAGGTATGGGTCAAGAGAGGCCCCTTCCAAGGACTGTGAGCGTGCATTCCAACAGGTTCAAAGATGAGAAGGTAAAATTCTGTTGCAGAAAGCAGCCTATAGTAGGCTATAAAAAGTCTTTGAAGAAGATGTAGTCACCAAACCCTAATTGTGTGTTTGCATTGTTTTAACAGTTTTAATTTATAATAAGTGGTCCTCAAAATACCGTTGTTCACCACATCATTTAAAAGGGAACATTTTCTTTGACAGATTTCTGTTGACCATGGAGTCCCTCCTTACACTGATGGAAACAATACAATGACAAACAGTATCCCACTAGACAGAGCCCTAAGCCAAGTGGCAAACACATTAGAGCAGCCACTTGCCTCCACTGAGTCCAGGTAATGGAAAGAAAGTCTTATTCTGTGTTACCTTGCCATTGATTAGAGGAATCTAACTCTTGTGTTGTCTTAGTGTGCCACAGGTGTCTGGTGGACCAAGCAATCTACCTTCCAGTGCCAGCCTAGGTGAAATCTTGGAGGCTATGAAACACCCAACGTATGTTACTGGGAGATTTTACTAGTGAGATAAGGCAAGGGTAGGATAGTAGCTACAAAACAGCTTTTCAAAAAGCCATTGTGTCAGAGGAGTCCTTATCACATTTTCTTGTAGTAAGGTTTTTTCAGTGTTTTAGGGGCTGGTTACAGCATATGTTTTGTGTGTTGTAGCTTTGGTAGATACTGTGACTTACTTGAAAACAGTTGTTTCCAGTAGTGGAGGTGGGGGGGGGGGGGGGGGACGTGTGGGTGGTGTGGGGGGGGGGGGGGGGGGGGGGGGTTAAATGTTGAATGCTGGAACAGCTTGCAGGTGTGAGTCATAATGTTGCTCTTAATGCAGTACAGGTATTCCACTGCTGTCTGAACAAAAGGGTCTTCCTCCATGCTGCTTCATCAGTGCCGAGGTTGTGCATTGGCTGGTAAATAACATAAGCTGGGTGCAAACTCAAGTGATAGCCATGGACATCATGCAGGTGAGCAAGCTGTTATAAACTTTATTGGGGACAGTTTTCCTGTTCTCTTTCCATATCTATCATATCTGCACCTTTTCACTGTGTTGCAGAAAATGCTGGATGAGCAATATATCACACATGCTTCTGGAGAAACACTTAGGACCTTCATCTATGGGTTTTACTTGTATAGGATTCCTCCTGAAAAAGAACCTGACAGGGGTGAGTAGCACTGCTAATAGGCTCTAGTAAGAATAAGAAACAAAATACACATATATTTTTCATTTTCTACGAAGATATACAAATGACACATTTTGTTGTTTCACTAAATGATTAATGAATAGCTTGTTTCGCTCTCACAGCATCAGGAAATCTGACACAACCCATCCCATGGCACTCTGCTGCAATGGAGGATTTCACAGCTTTTCAGCGGAAATGGTTTGAGGTTGCACTTGTGGAGGAGGAGCTACTACACTCTGAGATTCCACCCTTTCTGTTGCCTTGGTTGCCCAGTCGGCCCGCCTCTTATGCAAGTAGGCACAGTTCTTTCAGTCGCAGTTTCGGAGGAAGGAGCCAGGCCGCAGCGCTGCTAGGTAGCTGCCCGCAAAGGGCAGAGGAGCTGATGGAGCGCCAGGTCTAAGAGAATGATCTCCCATGGACAATTATGTGGCATGGCTAATAGGCGCATAATTTTATTATCTGGGGTTGTTTTTTTTTTTTTTTATTTATCTGAAGTACAAATACATCTGGAAATTGGCCTAATTACAATTATAAAAGCCCTTTGCCAAAAGGCTTGACCGTATCATTCAAGCGAGCAGCAAACTGATAGTTGCCAGAGATCACGTCTATATTCTCACAAAGTATTAGTGGTGTGATAAGTTTTAAGTGTTAAGCTCTGATTTATATTTACTTTATGCTTTTATATATCATAAAAAGATAAAGTAATGTAATTGCGTAGTCTGTCTGAGATGCTGGCATAAAATGAATTATGTTATGATCTAGCAGAACTCTCAGATTTCTGCTTAATGCATGGTCATGCGTCATCATTATTCTCTCCACATAGTCTACTTTCTGCTCTAAAAAATAAAAAGGTAACAAGACTAAGAATTAAGGCTTGCACCATTACTGCGTCCATGTGACATCATTAGTTCCTCTCTTGATGTACTGGTTTTAATTCCATCTCCAACAGCTCCTCCCCTGTCGGGTGTCATGTAATCTGCATGCAATGCATCTATCCAGAGCCCTGGAACAAGCTCTTTTACCCTTTTACTTCCTGAGTGTTTCTGGATCATATCTTATGCATATGTTTGGGTCACTGCTGTCTTTTGCCATGAATCCATCCTCTCATTAGATTTACTCTGATCACCATCCATTCTCTTATTTTCTGTTTTCTATTTTGCACCTGTGCTTGGATTAGTGCATGCTTTAGTAAGTAAGCTGCATGTAGCATTCTCCACATTATCTTCATCTAATCTTAATCTCCTGTCCAATCCATCTTTTATTATTTAAATTTTTGCCACCTTCCATTTTGTCTTACATTTAACCATAATGTTGCTTAACATTTATTTTTAACTTTAAGCGGCCACTGTCCCAGAGCAGAGAACTGTAACCCTAGATGTTGATGTTAATAACCGTACTGACAGATTGGAGTGGTGCAGCTGTTATTACCATGGAAACTTTTCTCTGACGGCTGCATTTGAGGTTAAACTACACTGGATGGCTGTTACTGCTGCTGTTCTCTTTGAGATGGTGAGAATGTCTTCTAGTCTTTACAGCCCTTAAGACAATACTGTATGTTTCCATTTCCCATTTATTTTCCCAGATTTTCACATACTTTTTACTCTAATTTCATTGTCTCTTGTAGGTTCAGGGTTGGCACAGGAAGGCCACCTCCTGCGGTTTCCTACTTGTGCCTGTTCTGGAAGGGCCATTTGCTTTGCCAAGTTATCTGTATGGAGATCCACTGCGTGCTCAGCTCTTCATTCCCCTCAACATTAACTGCTTGATAAAGGCTGAGAGTGACCATCTATTTGAGGGTGCGTGAAGGCAATGTGGTTCTCTAAGGCATTAAGAAGTTGATATGTTGATAAAAAATGTTATTAAATATAGGCTCAATTTCCTGTACTTCAACAGATGGCACATGAAAAGTGGTTTGTCATTACCCGTGTAAAGCCTGTTAGTGTTGAAATGTGCCCAGTCTACCTGCGGCATCACTGTATGCATGGAATACTGGCAGGGTTTGCAGCTGGTTGTCTCATCTTCCAGTAAAAGTGTATTCTGCTGTTATTTTTTCATTGCTAAAGTTAATTTGTGTTCAGGAGCAGAAAACTGAGCTTATTGCTAGAGATCATCATAAAGTGAAATGGAAATAGTGAAGACTCTGATCTGATTTACAACATGTGAATTTACTAAAGATCTGCAAAACCTAGAAATGTAGGTTTATCTTCCTAGCCATGGTATAGTTCCAGCGACTGGTAAAAGATGTGTGTTAAGCTGGATGCACACTGCATGTTTTTGTAGGGATTTTTGTGCAGATCAGATGACTGTGAAACAACATATCATTGTGTACACTGCGACGATCATTTAGAATTGTTTAAAAGGGTGTCATATCTGCTTTCTAGACACTTTGTGAATAAGCATAAAAAAATAGATAAAAAATGAACAGCTGGTTATAGGAGAATAAAATCACAGATATTGTATCAGAGTGTATATCTGAATTGGCATGCTTATTAGGACTTAAGTTATTGGTAATGTTGTTTAACTATATCACATCTTCTGAAAATTACTGCAGCATGTGCCCAGCTTTACATGTGTACACTTATTTATCTTAATGTGTCATATTTGTATTTGATTTTCATGTAATTTATAAATGACCCTTTATGTTCTAGAGGGGTAAAAACAGTGCTTTGATGCTATGCCATACTAAAAAAATCAATGTCTGCTTTGAAATAACTGATGAAAGAATTGATTGTTTTGTAGATCGAGGAAGCATAAAGCTATCTGTTATTGAAGGATAAATGGAGGTGTATGTTTATTTGGCTGTTTTGTTTTATTATTTAAATTTTCTGTTCCTGTTTTAGGTTTTGAACCAGAAACTTATTGGGAACGAATGCACCTTTTCCAGGAAGTGATTGCATCTAGGTAATTTTTATCGGTAGCATATTCTTTTCTTTTTTCCTTTAAACATCATTCTTACAAGCCTTTCAACTTTTGTAGATTCGGCTTTATCCAGGATAAATATTCAGCATCTGCATTTAACTTTCCATCAGAGAATAAACCCCAGTATATACACGTAACAGGTAAGAGAAAAATGTGTATGTGTGTTTTTTTCTGGGACTTTAAAATATTCACATTTTAACATTATGGAAATGAATTTCATAAAAAAATTACTAATATTTTTTTTCTTAAAAAGAAAGAGCAGACAGTATTTGTCAGATAGAAATATTTACCATTTCCCTATTTATACTTGTTTATAGCCTGTTTAGTTTGCTTTTTGAAGTCTCTGTCAATTTTTTACATTTGGAGACTGAAATCACCCTCATCCCTCCATTATATATAATTTCATATCATTTGAGGTCCAAGCTTTAATGGACATTCACTTTATATATTTGTACATTTAATACACAACAATATAGTGTCTACTTCATGCAAATCATGTTTCTGGAGGAATGTAAGAATCTTCCTTGTCTGAGGTAACTTGAAACCTTGTTTTTCCAAAATTTGTAAATATTTTTCTATAAAGTTTCTTTAATCATCTCCATAGCATTATGCTTGTGCTGCATTCATTGTAATCTTTTATTTATAAGACTTCACAAAATACCTGCAACCAGAGGCGTGTCTACCCCTTGGGCAGGATGGCACCCGCCAGGGGTGCCTGCCAAAGGGGGGCGCCGGCCGGCGATGCCACCCGTGGCTAAGAGATAGTGCAGCGCTGGTCTGGAGTCAGACTGCGGCTGGATGCTTTTAAAATGAGGGCTGGCTGGTTGCTAGGATACCAGCGGTCACAGGCTTCTCTGTGACTGCGGGACTTCATTGCCCTTGCAAGAGGCACATGCTGGGAATACTGGGGGAGGCTGCTGGAGGAACATGATGGGAGTATTGGGGGAGGCTGCCGGAGGCACATGATGGGAGTACTGGGGGGAGGTGCTGGAGGCACATCATGGGAGTACTGGGGAGGAAGGTGCTGGAGGCACATGATGGGAGTACTGGGGGGGCTGAAGGCACATGATGGGAGTACTGTGGAAGCTGGATGCGCATGATGGGAGTACTGGGGGAGGCTGCTGGAGGCACATGATGGGAGTACTGGGAGTAAATGGGTAATGGCGGGGGCATTGCGGGGTGCCAGTCCCTTATGGACCCCGAGATACACCCCTGCCTGCAGCACTGAATATAGAGGCAAAACTAAATGTAGAATTATACAGTGATATACAAAAATGAATAATCAGACTAGAACTAATTCTACAAAAAAAAAAAAAAAAGGTTTTTATGTTATAATAAACAGATTGCACCTGATGAAAAATGTCAATGTAAAAAGTAGTTTCCCGCTTGAAAGTATGCAGTAGCTCGCACTCAAGAAAATTGGACAGGGAACAGAAGGCCTTGATTTGTAGAAGTACAATCCTGGAGAAGGAAAGGAGGCCATGCTCAAGAAATCCTAAAAGGAAAAGTGTTAGATACTAATATGGAGGCTGATCCAAAGTTTGAGAGTAAGAGTAAAACAGGTGTAAGTGTACACCTTGGCAAAACCATGTTGAATTGCAAGAGGAGGCAAATGTAAAAACAGAATTAAAGTGTAGAGACGGTATATCCTAGCCCAATTCTAAATTACAATTTTAAAAGCAAAAGTATATTTTTTTTCCTAATTCTACATTATTTTGTTCAGCTGTAATTTTCAACTGCCTTTAAAAGAGGCAGAAGTAGAAGTTAGAAGGAGACCTGATGCTTGACTAGACTAGAGAGAGAGTACACACTAAGCTTGGATAATCTGATGTAGTCATGGATAGACAGATTGGTTGGGTTCTGTTCGCCACTCCGAAAATGACATTTTCAAAATACACACAGCTGATAGCTAATTGTCAGCTGTGTCTGTTTAGAAAGTCTCACTAATTAGTTTTTACCTGTTTCTTAGGTATAGTTTTTATGTTTGCTTTTCACTTGGAAATTAAGTAACAAACTGTGAACACCAGTGCAGTGCCTATCATAAGCATTTACTTTAAGAATGTTTTATTTAAGCTGAATTTTAGCTGTTTTCATTTTGATTTTAAGAAAGATGCTAAAAAACGCTCTTTGAACTAACCCATTTTTCTTGCCACAAATTATTTCCAGGTACTGTATTCTTACAACTGCCTTATTCCAAGCGTAAATATACCTCAGGCCAACAGCGACGGAGAAGAAATTCCACCAGTTCATCAACTCAAAGTCTGTTTGGGGAAGAAAAGATTGGTTACAACTGGGCCTATAATACAATGTTGACAAAGACCTGGCGCTCCAGTGGCACAGGAGATGAGCGCTTTGCTGACCGCCTGCTAAAGGATTTTACAGACTTTTGTGCAAACCGTGATAACAGACTTTTTATGTTTTGGACTAGTTGTTTAGAGAAGATGAATATGAGTGAACCCTAAGCATCCACTCTCCATTATCGTTTGTTGATTTATTGGATGGCTTACTACTGCAAATTAGGATAATCTGTTTGCTTTGGATAGAAGTTTTGGGAAAAATATAAAAAGGTTGACTATTTTTCTAGATTTTTACCCAAAAACACAAATCTTACCTGCAGTAAAACATTAGTCCATTAATAAGAAGCAGCTACTTTGACCTCTGTGAGGGCTTCCTAACTGCACTGACTGATGTCCTGAGTTTGCCACTTAAAAAGTAACATAGTGTTTGAACTGAAATTGTTGCTAATGCTTCAACCAGTTCCCCTATGGGGAATAAAGAGTTTTCCAAAGCAATACTAATTTTACTTCCTGAGCACAGGATGTTAATAGTTTCCTTGGACTGCCAGATTTGCTATAAATATCCATGTTCCAACTAACAGTTATTTGATTTGTGGTTCTCTTGCTTTTATGGAACTAAAAGTCTCAGTAAGAACATCTGTAAAAGTACAGGTTGCTGTAGCACGACCAGCATAATAAAACGTGGTGCTGCAGTACTCCAAATACTGAACAAAATGTGAAAGTTGACCTTTTCTTGGAATAAGGTCACTGAGAGCTGCTCAGTAGATTGTCTGGAATAAAACAATAATAACCCCAAAGATTAATCATGTGATTTGATTGATGGTAAAATACGTATAAAGAAAGGGCAATTTGTATGTCAATAGCTATTTGTCTGCAGAAAGTGCCATGTGTTGTGCTCACGGAACCCAAGCCTTTTGCACTTCTATCGGCAGCCCCTCCCTCTGTTTGACAGATCCCCACCTCTTTACTGTGCATTGCAGTAATCCCACTGCGCATGCTCATGCTTATTCTATAAATAGCTCGTGACGTCATCTAGAAAAATTCATGTAAGACACGCCCACACCCCGCCCACTTATAGTGCGTCCCGGGCTGCAGTACCGTGAGTAGCAGAACCGGGAGCAACGCTAGAAGCTTGAACGAGAGCAGAACTCAACACCGGCACCTCATTTAGACAGCATGGCGGACCGGGAGCAGCTGCTCCAGAGAGCCCGTTTGGCGGAACAGGCAGAAAGATATGAGGATATGGCGGCAGCTATGAGAGCGGTGAGTGTGCAGATAACAGATGAGAGGAGGGAGAATATGGCATGCTGAGTACAGATAGCAACGTGTAAAATATATACATACATATTTTATATACTATATTTCTTATAGTTCTGCCACTATAAATCCATTGCAGGAAATCTAGCATAATATAAAGCCATCAGTAACGAAATCATGGGTGTTGATCCTTTCTTGTTTCTAGGATGACAGTGTTTTGTGAATAAGAAAAATCTGAAAATACCAAGTGTATTAAAAATTGCATTGTATATTGTGAAAGAAAATCTGCAATATGGAGGATCTAACACATGCCAGGGATTGTAGAATAATTGAAACTGCAGCTGATAAAAAAAAATATTTAAAAGATATCACATTATCTTTTTTTTATTTATTTTTTCCAAACCACACCACCAGATTCCTGCTTTCCAGTGCATCTATAAATATGTACAGGATCTGCATAAGGCAATCAATGTCTAAAGTAGTTAGCTTTTATACCTTTTATTAAGTACATTACAATCGAAATAGTTTTGATGAAATATTATAACGAGTTAACCACATGTGATCTTTATTAACTGACAGAGATTTCTTTTTACCATATGTATAGAAATAGTGTACAGTGCAGTATAATGATTTGGGTTTTTTTGTGGATTGTCTGGGGCTAGTGAGTCCCTTGAAAATGGGTGGAGTTGCTGTAGTATAGTAGTTGTCAACAAGGGTAGGTATTCTATAATATAGCTTTAGGATCTAGTCTGAGTGCCAGACTGTGAGATGATGGGCCATATTGCCGGATTGTGGAATGATTTTTAAGGTTATTGCATGCCTGGTTGTCAGATAAGTGAATACCAATTCTTAGGGCATGTGTCTAGCTTGGGTCTGCATTTGGCTTGGCATTTACATGTCTGCCTGGAGTGCTGGTTAGTGTGTCTGCAGCATGGCAGTGTCTGAGTGATTTTGGGTTTTGTTTTTTTTTATGCATGGGCTATGCCTATTGTAGTTTAGAGGCTCTGAAACTTGAAATTGTACTTAACCTGTTTACACACCTAATATATGTGTGATATCATGCGCTGAACATTTGACACTTGTGTAATGCAGGTAACAGAACTTAATGAGCCATTGTCTAATGAAGACCGGAACTTGCTGTCTGTAGCCTACAAGAATGTAGTGGGTGCACGAAGATCTTCATGGCGAGTTATCAGCAGTATTGAGCAGAAGACACTGGCTGATGGCAATGAGAAGAAGCTGGAGAAGGTGAAAGCATACAGAGAGAAGATCGAGGCAGAATTGGAGGGGGTATGTAGTGAAGTGCTGTCCCTGCTTGACAAGTTCCTGATCAAGAATTGCAATGATTTCCAGTATGAGAGCAAGGTTTTCTACCTGAAAATGAAGGGGGATTACTATCGTTATCTCTCTGAAGTGGGCTCTGGTGAAAGGAAGCGGAGTGTCACAGAGGCATCAGAAGCTGCGTACAAGGAAGCCTTTGAGATAAGTAAGGAGCACATGCAGCCAACTCATCCTATTCGCCTGGGCTTGGCACTCAATTTTTCAGTCTTCTATTATGAAATACAAGGTAATCCTGAGCAGGCTTGCCTCCTTGCCAAGCAGGCTTTTGACGATGCTATCGCTGAGCTGGACACACTAAACGAGGATTCCTACAAGGACTCCACCCTCATCATGCAGCTCCTGCGTGATAACCTGACCTTGTGGACAAGTGACCAGCAAGATGAAGAGACCGGAGAAGGCAACAATTAAAGAGGGTTTTGCGTCTTGCTATAGCCCATAACCTACCCGCTCCCCTCCATCACATGCCACCCCCCACCGCTACCCCTGACATGTCCCTGTGCTTATCATATCCGTATCATTGGCACAACTGCTCATACTGCTACGTGCCCGGGGAGACGGGTACTCGTGGCGTCCTCTTGGGCATTGCTGGATTGCGCTGGTGCATCAGCCGTTTCTCGGGGTGCCCTCGCATTGTTCAGGGGATAGGGAAGCTGCATTTTTCAGAGAGGCGCCCACGCTCTCCTTACTGTTAGGTCACGTACGGGCTGGAACGATGCAAAGTGGTCCCGTTTTATTTTGTAAAGAAACTGGTTTTAGTTTCCATTTGTGCAGCATTCCCTGTGCATGTAAATGAATGACTCCCCACTTCCTTTCTTCCCATGAAGGAGGTACCACACAGTCCAGACTGTGATTGGCTGTAACTCTTATAGTGGGAAAGGGATGTCCACCTGTTTCTGTTAGCTAACTATAGACGTTTTTAAATGTGAGCTTTGTGAAGTTTATATTTGCTCTTTTAACTTATGGCATGATAATTCTGCACCTCTTTTGAGTTTGAATGCCTTAGACGTACCTGAGGTTTTTTTTTGTTTGTTTTTTACATTTTTTTTTTTTTTCTTGACCATTTTAGTTTTTATGTTAAAACTTCAAGGGCCTCATTATTTGGTTGTAAGCCTTGTGTGAGCCAGTCCTCAGGTCTGGTTGCATCTGCACAGTGTGTATTAGCCTGTTATGATGGATGCCAATAATATGCCAGACACCCAATATAAATGTTTTGGAATTACGTGGATGAAATAAATGCTGCTTTGAGGATATTATATCTGCATGAGCCTCTTGTCTCCTTCAAAGTATGGGCTTTTAAATGTTTATTGTTCCTTATCTTCTAGGTGTGGACTTTCGGTCAATGATACTGGTTCTCTTTGTAGAAACCACATGAGTGAAAAATCAAGGCAGACATGGATAGGTTTCAGGAATTATCTATCTCTAACATAAATATGGCTGTAGCTATCTCTGGAAAATCAATTTGCCTGCATTGCATGCACAACCTGTCCTAAATATATATCAAAGATGACTTCCAACTGCATGATTTATTATGGGAGGTTTAACAGAGATAAAAGCTCTTATTATATACTTGAAATGTGTAATTGATGAGGATAGCCAGATAACTGCTTATTAGTTTGGTTTTACTATAAATCATTTTTTTCCCCCCATTTAAGTTTAAAGATTTTCAGTCATTTAACATAGTATTTAAGCCTGTTCTATACCAGGTGATTTGCAATTAACTAGTGAAGATCATCAAGACAATGCTTACTAGGTAAACCTATTGGTAAAGGCAGGGTAATGGGTACAAATTGTTTGATTGCTGGAATACTACTGTTAGCAACATATTGATTGATTGTGTGTGTGCATGGATAAAATGCAGAGCTACGCCAAGATATTAGCTTACCGTACATGGGCAAATTATTGTTTCTCATCATTCTTATTCCATTAGTTTCATAGGTGGTTTGGGATTGTAGAAAGTCTGTCATAAGACTTAATTTTAGCTAACTGTAGATCATTCACCAAGACATTGTATCTTGTTTTTTAATATATGTGAATATTTAATATAAAAGGTACTGGGATATTTCTACACACATTACCATCCAAAACTTTTGCCTTTAAAGTGGGTATGTTATGCCCCCTTGACATCGTCTCTTGTATTTACAAGTTCAAGAAGAGCAAAATTGCTGCGTGGCCCCAGAATGTCTGGATATGACCTGAATAATACAAACATCAATACAGGTAATAGGCGAGATGGGGAAGGTCCTTACCAGTTTCCACAGCAACTGAAGGAGATTTATAGAAGCTTCTGTTTCCATGGTAACATGAAAAGAGGGAGTGATGCTGCAGAACACTGGTATGCAACGGTTACAACATGCATGATATTTACTTCACATCCACATTCTCATATTTCGGAGGTCTTGGCAACCCTGCTTGATCAGTATGATTTACAGGTGTGAGGCCAGAGAAATGATCTTCCAGTTAGTATGGTATGTCATGAAAGGATCTTTAGTCATTGCTGTGAGAGCTGTGCCGAGATAGAATGATATCACCAAACTGATTTAATGCAATGCTAACGAAGATTGATAAAATTCAGCTTATTCTCTTGGTCATACATAATGCACAATAATGGGAAGTTTCCACAGCATTCAAATGTTGCAAGTATTAATATTTAAATTTTCAGGTCCAGTACATTCTTTTCCTTATTCTTTTGCCATCCTTCTGATGCTGTAAGGAACAGTTAATGTAAATGGATAGCTTCATTCTCTCTCCCCCTCCCTCTCATAAAATACTGAACCCATAGGGGTCTCATATTGTGAAGTCTGTTGGTACTTTATCCATTTTCAGCTTTAAAAGACCACTCTTGCTCTTAGAATCGTACAGTAAGA